>SWEM01000200.1:0-49921 GCA_019593585.1 Nitzschia palea | reverse complement strand
TTTCTACTTGTGCATACAAGACCTTCGTTCTTCAATACCTGCTCACAAATTCGCCTAGCTAGGTAACCAACCTTTATAATTTTCATTTGATCCCTTGATTACTAGCGCTACGTAGAGCCACGGGTCACAACAGTTCGACCGTGATCGCGCATCTCGTCTCAGTTTCCAAGAGGCTGCATCATCGTTTCCAGAGTGTTGAGGGGGGCACGCCTTGATTATAAATGTTCACTAGGTGCTCATGTATCTTCTTGAAGCACACATTTGTATATTCTATCCCGATCCTCAATCATATTGCGTGACAAGAAGGGCAACACACTTTGAAAGGCATGGTACTTCGAATGCGAATGGCACAGCTTAAACACAAACTATATACACCAAAACCCATTGTTCCATTGCCCAAACATGACGCGCTCACTTTTTGCCGGTTTAGGTAAACCCGCGGACATATCGTAATGAGCATGAGTCCGAAATACCGGTAGATGCCCCTCTTACTTGCGCATCGGTCAAGAGAATTTTGATCCAATAATACAATATGTTTCGGGGCAAGCGAAGTTCACAAGTGGGATTTATATATCTAGCAAGTTCGACTTCAAGTTACCGGCTGTGTACTTGTACGTACTACATAGTAGGTACTACCCTACCTGGTATGAAGAGGTTGGCCGCTGTTTCATCATCCCTGTCAGTTCACAAGCTTTGCAACCTTAGACCGACGAAGAAGATTGTTGGCAACTACAGGATTATCCAACACAATGCGACAATGACGGAATGCTCTGCCTTCCGTGAAGCAGACGCTCACGATCAAAGGAAACTTTGTCCATTCGTACATTATATCTGTGGGTAACTGTAAATCCCACTTTCTTCAACATTCAGAACGATTTGGATGGGAAGTATCAGTTGCGGACTTGATCGTCAACCAAGTGCAAAGAAAGATAGAATCGGCTCAACAACCGACGGGTAGTACCAGGTCTTCTTGTACAAATTACCAGTTACCGGTGCTACTGGCTAAGGTACTTGCCGGTTGGTATCAAGCACCTGAATTGCAACGTACAAATATACAGTATTGATACCTCTTGCAAGTTCATCTCTATCGATTGGATTTCTATTCTTATCTATGGATGGCGAGCACGGTATGGTGCTAGTCAAGCATGATGTCATAAACTAACTCAGCCACTCTTTGATCTTGTTGGCCAACGCGGATCGCCCACGGTTTGGAACTCGATGATGCATCATGGTATCTGCTCGCAATGGCTTCGTCGTCAACAACACCCAGAGACAACTGATCGCTTTGTTCATCAAAAACGGCACTCCGAGCGGTGAGGCGGTTTTGGTTTTTTGCCAATGCAGCTAGACGAGTATGAGACTCCAAGCCTCTGACGCAGTATCTGCGACGATCTTCGCTAACAAGGTTCCTCAATCCTCGCTCGAGCATTTGGATTTCCTCATGGCATGAGCAGGCGATTTCAGCATATTCGTTTCGCCGGAACCAAGATGCATCGATTTCTTCTTTGGTGTATTCGTGGAGGGCAAGGTGCCCTTGCTGTCGGACCAATGGATTGAATTGGATTCTTCGACCGTTGTCTTGCCGTGATCGAAGATGGGGGGCATTCGTGTCGCATTTCAGAGCACTTTTCCCTCTTCCAGGAGGAGTAGCATCATGCTCAGAATGGATTGATTGTGAAGAAAGGATTGAATCATCGTATGATACAACGGAAGATGCGTCAGTTACGGCCGTGGAATGGCTATGGACCGATTTTGCATCAAAGTGGCCACTGGTAATAGCCTTTTTGTTGCTACAGAATGAATCTTTGGTGGACATGTTCTTGTTAATCATGATCATTCGGAGAAACAAACGGGTCCCCGTATTGTTTGGTTGGGTAGTACAGTCTGTCATGGGGAGGATGGTAAATTTTATTATGATTTCTGATATAGCAAAACGTGTTTTGTGACAGTCCATGAATTCTATGAATAAATGAAAAAGAAATTCTGAGCTCACATCAATGCGCTATGATCGTGTGTCTTGTCTTCTTTCCTCCGAGATCATGGAACATTATCGTTGCCAGCTCATTCTCAATGCGGCAAGGGTACATCTTGACTTGTTGTTCAAACATTGCCCCAGTATTCTTCTTGAAATGCTCATTCAGCCGAGCACGACGCATGGACAAACCAGATTATTAAACTGTAAAAGCCTTCTGTTCCAGCCACTGCCCCATCATGACGCGCTCAGTTTTTGCCGGTTTAGTATAGTCGAAGCACAGTGCGGACATTTTCGTAAACGCTTGAAGACGGAAAATAGATTTCCCACGTTCACAATGTAGCGGAACCAGGTATTGATGCTAACGAAGTACAACGTTAGTAGGATGAATACTAGTACATTCTACCAAGATAGTAGGGACGAAGCGGACTTTCCGAAACGGGCGACTACAAGGACTTGATACGTACCAGGTACGTATGTTCTTGGTCTACCGTATGGATAGGAAATCATCCAAGAAAATAGCAACAAAATAAAAAACACGAAAGTAGTTTTACTATGCTGTTAGTACCTGGTATGTAAACCCGCATTTGACAAACACGAACAAACACCGGTAACGTGACTTTCCTTTTTCTCCCTTCTATCCTTTTTTCTATTGTTGAAGAGCATGTGCTAATAGTCAATCATGACACCATGATAAACTAACTCAGCCACTCTTTGATCTCGTTGGCCAACTCGGATCGCCCAAAGCGTGGAACTCGATGAAGCATCACGGTATCTGCTCGCCATTGCCTCGTCATCAACAACACCCAGAGACAATTGATCGCGTTGTTCATCAAAAACGGCACTCCGAGCGGCAAGGCGGTTCTGATTCCTTGCCAATGTAGCAAGACGAGTATGAGACTCCAAGCCCCGGGTGCAGTGTCTGCGGCGATCATCGTTAACAAGGTTCTTGAAACCTCGCTGCTCAAGCATTTTGATTTCCTTCAGGCACGAGTGAGCAATTTGAGCATATTCGTTTGCCCGGAACCAACATGCATCGAGTTCTTCAGTGGTGTATTCATGGAGAGCAAGGTGCCGTTGCTGTTGGACAGTCGGAGTGAATCGGATTCTTCGAACGTTGTCTTGCCGTAATCGACGATGGGGGGCATCATTCGTGTCGTTGACTGTGAGTTTCAGAGCACTTCTTCCCCTTCTTCCAGGAGTTGCATCATGCTCAGAACACACAACTTCTGGTTGTGAAGCAAGCATTGAATCATCGTATGATACAATGGAGGAGGTCTCAGTTGCGGCCGTGGACTGGCTACGGATGGATGAATCATCCTTCAAGGCGCCAATAAGCACTTCGTGGTTGTTGGTCGTCGTGGTACCAAAAAACGAATCTGTGTTGGTTGACATGTTCTTTTCAATCATGATCATATGGATAAACAAGCGGTGGGTCCCCTTGTTGTTTGGCTGGCTAGTGGAGTCTGTCATCGGGAAGGTGTCCAATAAAATTTTTTATGCTTGTGTGATAAAGGACAAAACGTATTTGAGCAATGATGAATTATGTGAGAACAAGAAAAAAGTGAGCATGTTTATGCATCAACTCTTCGGTTCCCTCATGTACAGCCCATTCTCGATGTGTTGAGAGCTTGACATATTGTTCAAGAAGTGCTTCCGTATCCTTCTTGAAGAAGATTTGTTCAATTCCGACTCTCACTTATCAGCTTCACGGAAATAGCGCTTTCGACCAGTCCTCGAGGCAGGCTTAGTCAACCGTTAATGAAACACAGCGACCAAGAAGAACTACCGGTAGAGGTGAACCCTTCGTTCCACAATGACGCGCTCCCCTTGTCGGTAAAGGCTGAAAGTGCGGATAACAAGAACTCACCCTTGAGACAGGATTTCTCGCTCACTCACTTGCACAATGTCAAGATGTGTTCGGACCCTTATATACAGCTTTTTCGGAAGCGAGACCAAGGGGTTATATGAAGTATAGCGTGTTATTAGTACAACATGGGATGATGAAGGCGATCTTTTCTTCAAAAAAGGCATCACGAACCAATTGTACTGCAAGTTCGGTACCTGGTACAGGTACTCGTGTTTGACCGGGGTCGTGCTCATTCTCGTACTATTTGCTTTGTACTAACGTTAGTACGTGTGTACCATTATGTACAGGTACAACTGCTTGTGAAATTCACAGGTCAAGCTGGTCTTTAACGTTTCCTAGTTAATGAACAGGGAAACAAATCGTGTCATCCATGTTTTTGTTCTTTATCCTGTAATTTATGGCATTTGGACTGGAGGACAAGAACCCTGGTTGATGAGCTGTGGGGTTTGAGCCATGTTGTTGAGCGAGGCATGGCCCGATCAGCAGAATAATCAATTATAAACGAAGGCAAGGCTCTGGAAATCTGCACCTCACAGAACCAATAAACACGGGTCCATCCCTACCAAGCGATCAATAAAGTAGATCAAATAACAAAAGAGATATCAAGGATATGGTGGCTATGAGAAACAAGGCAAGGTCCATGGGTTTTCCACCCTTTTTAATGGTATGGATGCAAGAGTAATAACCCTTACGGTGCGTCCATCGGGGTCTGCGACCGTATGCCATATACCTTTGGCTCCCTTTAGTACCATATTCGTACATGACTTGTCCAGATTAAACACCATGTAGTCACCGTCCGGATGTGGAGAAAACTTGTGCACTGCGGCAATGTTCAATCGAAACTTGGAGAGTATAAAGGCTGCCCGCGTTACACTAGGCGTTCCATAATGTCGTGTTTCCTTTCCTGTACCAGGTAATACTGGCTTTTCATTGACATAGCCAGAATCGAGCTTTTCGCTCGTATAGAGTTGCATTTCTCGTACTGTGGGAATCATTTTGGGATAGGATTCAAAGTCCAACAAACTTTCCCATACTACATATGGTGGTGCTTCTACATCCACTACGACATAGCCTGATCCTTCCCGACCCATCCTAGCTTGTTCCTGTATTCGTTCTCCTGCTTCGACTTTACGAACTTGTTCCTTGGACAACTTGGGAAGGGCAAAGGGGAGGGGTTCGCAAAACTGGTTGGCTGCAGGGACATCCCCACGGATCATGTCAAATTCTTGAGGCTTGCGGGGTACGGGTAGGGGATTCGGATCCGTTCCATTGACTCGCTGAATCACCAATGGTTCATCAGGAAAGACAATACCCGTATTGGCCGTTGTTGTGGGGAAACCATTTTTTGTCGTCGTTGCACAATTCTTGGTAATGACGGGATTGGAGGATTGTTCTTGCAAGGATTGAATAATAAACTTTCCATCATCCAATCCACCAATCGATGCTGCTTCGATGCTGCTTCGGCCACTACGGTCGATGGCTTGACGGATCCATTATCAATTCCAGTTCGTGTACTAGCCTTTTCCAACACTGCCTTGACCCGTTTCCGTACTTGTAGCGGGGAGGAGGTTCTTCCGATAATCGTCCTTACATTTGTAATTAACGGCCAAATAGCGTTCCGAACTATCACAAGCAGAACCTGGACTGCCACTTGTTGTTATTATTCTGGACACGTAGTATTCGAAGGAGCGTAGTAGAGTCAGTTACTTGTAAGGAAAAGGAATAGTCCGAGCATTTGACTAATAACACAAACAAACACCAATCCACTCTCGCACTTGTTGCGACCGGTAATTTTTCACCTACTGTCCAGAATTCATTCCTCTTTACAACTCTGGTGGGCGAGCAGGTCCTGCTGGTGACGTGCAAGATATCATAACCTAGGTCATATCAGCCAACTCTTGGAGCTTGTTGGCCAACGCGGATGGCCCAAAATTTGCAACTCGATGATGCCTCACCTTTTAAGTTGCATCACGTTATCAATTCCTCCATCGTCGTCATGAATAACACCCACGGGGCAATGGATTGCCAGGTTCATCAAGAACAGCATCCCAAGCGACACGGCGAATCTGGCTCGTACCAACTTCACCTAGATGAGTACGAGACTGAAAGCCGTGGGGACAGAATTTGTGATCTTGGATGATTATCCTTGCATCATGACTTTCTTGTTGCTCGAGCATGATGATGATATCCTTGTAGCGAAAGCCAGCAATTTGAGCCTATTCATCTCTCTTCGGAACCAACGTGCATCGACTTTTTCTGTGGTGTATTCATGGAGGGCTAAAAATGCTGTTGCTGTTGGACGACCGGATTGAAACTTGTTGTTGCTGCAATCGATGACTTGGTGTGTATTCTCGTTCCAGAGCACTGGTTTTTTCGAGCAGCAGTTCCTGGCTCACACAAGTCATCGAGATAATAGTAGAGCCAGCTGCTGACATGACGGAGGAATTGTCGGTTGTGGCCCTCATGGACTGGCTATCGATCGGTTTTGCATTGCAATTGTCACTTGGTTTACAACAAATGGATGTGTAGTTGACCATGCCTCACCATTCTTCATGTGGAGAAACAAGGCGTCTTGTTCTTTCTTGGCTTTCTCGGTCAATACCATTAGTGTACCAGGTAGCGTGCATTGGCTGCCTTTGGTCCATGGCAGGTGAAACGAAAGACCTTCTCTACAACCTGACCGCCCGGTGGTATCTCGGTTTCCAAAACAGACTAGCCTTGGCCCATTATGGTTCATTGCTGACAATGTGTGCTCAAAGGCGGAATATGACGTCGACAAAGAAACCCAATTCCAAGAGGGAGCTACGGCCCCCCTTACTCCCATAGGGACAAGCTTCCATCATGGGCCTGGCATTTCGTTCGTTCTGGAACCGATTGTGTTGGACTACCGGTAGTTGTTCACAGATCTGATTATCCATTTTCACTTCGTTTCCCCGCAGGATCGACACAAAGTCAATAATTCAGAAGTACCGGTACTTGTTAGGCGAGAAAAAAGAAAATGAGGGTATTCCTTGTACTAGATTTGAGCAATACGCATGTAGTTACCTGACAAAAAATTGACATCCAAACCTTTTTTTAACTGTAAAATATCAAATGGAAAATGGAAATGTCTTTCAAAAAGAGTCATCCAAGGAACCGATCCGCATAACGGTACCATGTACTCGAAGCATTGAAAGAAAGTACGAAGCCCAGGATAGAACGAGACAGATAGGCCAATGCTGCTAGAGGAGTAGATCTTCAAGCCCGAGGGCTATGGGAAAGTGTTGGAATTGGAATCCGAAATGATCCCCTAACGTATCTTAGCATACAACTCTACACGACTCGACTCGAAAGCTGACAGCGAACTACTGACTGTGGTGGTGTTCCTCGTACAGGAAGGAAAAACAGCATATGGAACACCAACCATTGCGACCGTAAAATATTTCAATTGACAGTGAATATGGCAAGAGTGCACAAACACTTCCAGCAGACGGATTACACGGACTACACCGCTTTTCGTTCTCATGGATTGTGCATCTGACTAACCAGTGCATGGGTCTCAAGCTTCATGTCGAGAGCACTGCTGCTCAAGGATATTTGAACCCTTTGCGATGAGGATGAACGACCAGAGGCAATACTCAAGAACTTCCACTGGAACCACCCCGTGCTCGACTACTTTTTTCCTCTTTTTCATTCTCCCCCTTGACCATGAGTGAGGTACAGATTTGTCGCATTCGCTATCTTACCGAACGAGCCCACAAAGTGAGAGCATGGTTCTTGCAAGATGTTGAGTGTGCTGCTGGTTGGCTGTTTGGCTACCATTCGACCTGCATCAGTGTTCGTACGATGCAGCCCGCCCAGCCACGGTAGCCCCGACTCCATTCTTACAAATTACCCGTAAGCGACAGATGCCACATCCTCCTTTGAATTCTTCGGAAGGTTTGGATATCTACCGGTATTCCTTGGATAGCATACCAGTATTATGCTAGTACTGGCACCTCTTGCGAGTTCATCTATCGAATGGATTTCAATGGCTGTTGAAATATGGTGCTAGTCAAGCAAGCATGAGATCATAAACTAAGTCAGCCACCCTGTGATCTTGTTGGCCAACGCGGATCGCTTAAAGCTTGGCGCTTGATGAAGCATCACGATATCTGCTTGCAATGGCTTCGTCATCAATAACGCCCAGAGACAATTGATCTGCCTGTTTATCAAAAACAGCACTCCGAGCGGTGAGGCGGTTCTGGTTCCTGGCCAATGTAGCTAGACGAGTATGACACTCCAAGCCTCTGGTGCAGGTTTTGCGGCGATCATCGTTTACAAGGTTCTTGAATCCTCGCTCAAGCATTTCGATTTCCTTTAGGCACGAGCGAGCAATTCGAGCATATTCGTTTGCCCGGAACCAACATGCATCGAGTTCTTCTTTGGTGTATTCGTGGAGGGCCAAGTGCCCCTGCTGTTGTACAGTCGGATTGAATTGGATTCTTCGAATGTTGTCTTGCCGTAATCGACAATGGGAGCCGTTCTTTTCACCTTTCAGGGCACTTCCAGGACGAGTGGCTTCTTTGTGTCCAAAATTCACAATTGAATGTGAAGCAAGAGTTGAATCATCGTTTGCTACGACGGAGGAAGTTTCCGTTGCGGCCGTGGACTGGCTATGAACCGATTTTTCATTAACGTGGCCTATAATTTCTGCTTTGTTGTTGTTGTTGTTGGTACAAAATGAATCAGGTCCGGTTGACGTATCCTTGTTAATCATGATCATGTGGAGAAACAAACGGGTCCCCTTTTTGCTTGTTTGGGAAAAATCTGACATCGGGGTTTTGTTCAATAACATTTTATGCTTGTGATATGGACAAAGAGTATTTGGGCAATGAGTTCTATATGAGTGAGAACGAGACAAAGAAAAAGTGAGTTCCATGTTCATGCTTTTCGCCTTTGGAAGAGCATCATCAAGTCCAGCCTATTCCCAATGGTTGAGGGCACATCTTGACGAATTGTTAAAAAATTCTCCTGTATCCTTCTTGAAGTAGACTTGTTCTTCGGAACGGATATGCTTCGTGGAAACGACAACTTGTTGGGAAAGCAAAATATACCGGTACTTGAGGTGGCTTTTTCAACTGACTGTGAAAAGGAAACTCAACCACAATGAACCAGAGGTACACCCCTTGTTGGTATATAATGAAAGCGCGGATAACAGCTAAATCATCATTGCCTTGTGACCGAAACTAGATTCTCATCACATTGACTTCTACATGTCAAGACCATTCCGGGAACAAAGGGTTATGTAAGGCGAACATGTCTTCAAAAGGGGCAATCGTGACAAGTTTGACTGCCGTCAGGCTGGGTTCCCTGACTATGTATGTATGTACCTCCTATGGAGAAGTTAGATCGCCCAAAAGTTTGTAAGCAGAAATAGATTTCCCACTTACCCAACCGGTAGTAATTGAGTTTTTCGGGACCCTAATAAATAGAACGGTTGTAGAATGCGAGACAGAAGTCACAAGGAGGATAAAGCAGATACAATGTTGGATTCGAAGAAATAATTCAGAAAAAAGTGCTTTCGATCGACTACGCGTCATAGTTCATAGTTCTCCTGAAAGTATAGTAGGTATGTACGTATGTCCGCGGTACCTGCTATAGACCGGAACTGTAGTATATCATCTGACTATTGGAATCTGGAATGCGAATCTCTCTCAAGCTGGACCTCGCATTATAGGTAATAGGAATAGAGAAGCAAAATAGTTAATCCATCTGACGTCCTTTATAACCTGTAAACTATGGCATTTGGACTGGCGGACAAGAAACCATCGGGGTCCTGGCTGAGTCCCAATTGTTCGTGGGTAATGCTGCTACTAGCAGGGGTTCGTCGTCATCGTCGTCGTCATTTGCAACATTAAGGATTCAACCACCCTAGGGCTGCTTCTTCGATGTGGGGTTTGAGCCATGTTGTTGCGCGAGGCATGGCTCTATCTGCAGCATAATCAACTATAAACGATGGTAAGGCTCTAGAAATCTGCACTTCACAGAGCAAATAAACACGTGTCCATCCCTACCAAGCGATCAACAAAACAAAAGATAAATCAAATGAGATATCCAGGATATGTGGTGGCAATGAGCAACAAGACGAAGGACCATTTTCTTCTCGTGGCAAGACTAATATTACTTACAATGCGTCCATCGGGGTCTGCGACCGTATGCCATATACCTTTGGCTCCCTTTAGTACCATATTCGTACATGACTTGTCCAGATTAAACACCATGTAGTCACCGTCCGGATGCGGAGAATACTTGTGCACTGCGGCAATGTTCAATCGAAACTTGGATAGAATAAAGGATGCCCGCGTTACGCTGGGTGTTCCATAATGTCGTGTTTCCTTTCCTGTACCAGGTAATACTGGCTTTTCATTCACATAACCAGTATTGAGCTTTTCACTCGTATAGAGTTGCATTTCTCGTACCGTTGGAATCATTTTGGGATAGGATTCAAAGTCCAACAAACTTTCCCATACTACATACGGTGGTGCTTCTACATCCACTACGACATAGCCTGATCCTTCCCGACCCATCCTAGCTTGTTCTTGTATTCGTTCTCCTGCTTCGAGTTTACGAATTTGTTCCTTGGACAACTTGGGAAGGGCAAAGGGGAGGGGTTCGCAAAACTGGTTGGCTGCAGGGACATCTCCACGGATCACGTCAAATTCTTGAGGCTTGCGGGATACGGGTAGGGGATTCGGATCCGTTCCATTGACTCGCTGAATCACCAGTTGTTCATCTGGAAAGACAATTCCCGTATTGGCCGTTAGTGGGGTGAAACCATTTTTTGTCGTCGTTGCACCATTCTTGGTAAAGATGGGATTGGAAGATTGTTCTTTCAAGGATTGAATAATAAACTTTTCATCATCAAATCCACCAATCGATGCTGCTTCGGCCACTACGTTCGATGGCTTGACGGATCCATTATCAATTCCAGTTCGTGTTCTAGCCTTTTCCAACACTGCCTTGACCCGTTTCCGCACTTGTAGAGGTGAGGAGGTTCGTCCGCTGGCCGCCTTGGACCACGAGGAATCTGCGTCGTCGTCCATAGTATTCTTGTTGCTATCTGCCAAGAAGCGTTCCGAACCATCCCCCGCCGCTGAACCAGTAGTAGTACCACTGGCACCGCCACCCGTGGTGGGTATTCGGGACAAGGAAATTCGACGCGAGACCCATTTTCGAATTCCAAAGGCATTGACCACTACGACACCTCCTTGGTTGTTCCAATAGGAAGAACATGCTGCCACTGATAACATGATCAAGAGGGATGTAACCGGAGCCGATGCCCGTCTTCGTTTCCGCCGGTGTGTGCAGTGCTGCGCCATTTTGTGTTTCTGCGACCGGTAGGTGTTTTTGTGTTCTGTAGTTTGCAGGTGTATGCTTGTTGCTTTCAATGGGCTATCTATCTTGAATGCGTAATCGTAGAGAGATGTGATGGACTGACACAGAAGAATAATTCAAAGTAAGAGAAACAGGTCAGGGATATCGAAGGGTGGATTTTTGATTCTCACAAAGAATCGGAGGATCAAGGACGCACAGGGATTTGATGATGATGATGTGCGTTGGTTTTGGGCCCCAAAAAACGCGTACCACAGGTACGTTGGTCCATCACCAAATCCTGGGGAATGACGACCAACACCCTCGGTGGCACAACGACTGCGACGTATTCTTTTTGGGAGTGGAGCTCCACGTCACCAGGTGCCCTCGGACTGGACTGGACTCCTGTGACTGCATGCATTTTCGACCGATGGCATCCAGACGAGCACCGGCGCTCGCGTCATCCTCGACGCACGGCCTTCTTTGCGTTCCCACTCCCAATCCCGTTGCCGTTCACCAGGCACAGTTAATAAAATAGCAATATCTGGTCGTTGTGCTACATTTCTCTCATTGGGGAGATAGACATGACGTCATTGCTCGTAATCCTTGTCCACCATTCGCCGCTGAGAAAATAAGAATTTCTACGAAGATCCAACGTACCATCGTTGCGGAAACGTTCACTTCGCCTCCCACTTTGATTGGCGAAGAAATAAATGGATGTGTCCCATTCGGCCGCGAGAAAGCGAGAAAAATGAACCCAAGCCGCCCAATGGTTGGTGGATTTGGTGGCCATGGCTCATCGTTCGTTCAACGCCAGCTCTACGTGGCTAGGACGGCGCCCCACAGTACGAAACTCTACGCAACGACAACGCACGGCCTCCACGCATTTTTGAACTCCCTCTCGCAACCTTTTTGCATTCCGGTTTCCACGACCGTACCTTGTACCCACCCGTGCGTGTGTTTTGTAGCACTCGCCAACCACAAAAGGAATCTTTGTCCCGTTGTTGGTCATTTTCTCGCCACCTTGAAAGGTAGGTTGACTGGTCGATTGTCTAAATGTTGGAACAATATCAATACTGTCTCTGGAACAATGCAGGATCCTGCAAAGCCATGATGGGAACAGATCTGGAAAAAGAGTGGCGATTGGTCGTTTCTCGTCATTTTTGGGAAAATGACCGAGCGATGGGTCGCTGTATCTAGTTTCCACGACGGTTTCCCATGGTGACTTTGCTATGGAATCCTGTGCCTTTGACACTGCCAATGCAAAGACCATTGTCTTTGACGGCTTTTGATTGAGTTGAACTGTTGAGAATATTGTTGTCTGCATTGTATTCTGGATAGTAGTTTGTCGAGCAGCACTGCAATTCCGAGTGCATTGTTTGTGAACTTTGAGCATAGTGATTGATGGTTCCAATTGTTTGATCGTTATGATGGTGGCAGGCCTCTCAAGCTTCTCATTCTCACCACATAAATGCGTTTCTCCTTTGTGTCATTTTTCATTTTAGCCACTCGAATACTTTTCAACCATGACTGATTTCCTCATCAACTTTATGGCCGGTGGTGTTTCCGGTGCCGTCGCCAAGACTGCCACCGCCCCCATTGAGCGTGTCAAGCTTCTCATCCAGACCCAAGATGCTAACCCTAAGATCATCTCTGGAGAAGTCGCCCGATACAATGGTATCGTTGACTGCTTCAGCCGAGTGGCTTCCGAGCAAGGCATTGGCGCTTTTTGGCGTGGAAACTTGACGAACATTATTCGTTACTTCCCCACCCAGGCCTTTAACTTTGCCTTCAAGGACAGTATCAAGGAGTTGTTCCCCCGAGCTGACAAGAACACTGAATTCTTGAAATTCTTCGCCATCAACATGGCGTCCGGTGGTTTGGCCGGTGCCGGATCCCTCTTGATTGTTTACCCCCTTGACTATGCCCGTACCCGATTGGCATCTGATGTCGGTGTTGGAAAGCAACAATTCAGTGGTCTCATGGACTGTCTCACACAGACTGTCAAGAGCTCTGGTATTGGAGGTCTTTACAACGGTGTTGGTGTGTCCGTCGTTGGTATCATCCCTTACCGTGGAGTCTACTTCGGACTTTTCGACACCATGTCGGGATACAACCCTTACCAAAAGTCCGAAAACAACGCCTTGCGTGCTGCTTCCAAGTTCGCCTGTGCGCAATCCTCTGCTATTGCCGCTGGTTACGCTTCGTATCCCTTTGACACTATCCGTCGTCGTCTTCAAATGCAATCTGAGAAGCCCAAATCGGAATGGGTCTACAGCGGAACCATGGACTGCTTCCAGAAGATCATCAAGAATGAAGGAACAGCCGCCTTGTTCAAGGGTGCTGGAGCCAACGCCCTCCGTACTGTTGGAGCTGCTATGGTCCTTGTCTTGTATTCCGAAATCACTGCCTACTTGAAGTAAACATCTCTTGTCAAATTTATTCCGTAGCACCCAGAAAAACTCTTTTGTGCCGATTTCGAAACACAATAGGGAAATTTTGGATTGAATGGATCAACAGTGGGCGTGACGAAAAAGGAAATAAATTATAACCAAGGTGTATAGTTGAGTAACATAGGCAAATATTGGAAAGTGACACAGACAAGTCTTGTACTTTTTGGTTTGTAGGTCGACATGTCGTCGTAACCAACATATATCCATGCATGGGATGACACACGTAGTTTATATCGGAATGGATCAACAGCCGTGAATAATGAATAGATTGTAAAGGTGTATGGTTGAGTGTTATTATACTATCAGTTAGCATGAACCAAAAGACACAATCATGATGAATGGAGCAGCAAGACCTTTTTTCAATGGACCCATGGATGGTCGTGCCCATTGTTTGGTTCTACTACTTTGGCTACTGGCAGCATCTCTGTGATTTTCATTACAGTTAGACACTTTCGTTTCACACACTATACTTGTACCGACATGATTGCTGCTGCCAATGCCAACTGCTGTGGAGGGCAAACTAACTTTCATCACACAGCTTTGTCATCTATATATTTATCATCAACTACGGCAGTCGAAAGAGAAAGAGAGAAACCATTTTGTTTTTGGCTATTTTCATCCTGCAGTGTGAAATATATATCAAAACAACAACAATCCATAATGAATCTCGTGAATCGAAAATCGCCATTTTGCTTTCTCATTTACACATATAGTAACAGTCAAATAAATTGGTACCCCCGGGTTTTACGACGGTAGTCGATGGGTAATACACCCCCCATAATCCATTGTCGCTATCATCGTCGTCGTCGCCAACTAGATTCCTTGTACAAGGCCTGTTTGCTCCTTGTTTTTTTAATAAAGTGCCCATTGAGGACGTCGAGGTGATAATGGTGGTTTACTGGAGGATGTCGTAGTCCCCATCATCGCCATTGTCGGTGGTAGTAACTCCTTGGGAGAATCTACTTTGCGAGGGAGTGGATACGACTGAGGTGTACCAATTTTCTTGGTGGTAGGTGTCGGAATGGAGGGGACAGGTGATATTTTTGCTGGTGGTGGAGTACTTGTTGGTGAGATTGTTGTGGACGTCGTCGTTCTTGTTGGTGTCATCGTCGTCGCTTCTGCTGCAGCTGCTGTCGTCGTCGGAGGAGGAGGATTGTAATCGTCCATTCGAGAAGAAGAGGATCCTCCCGGTGATGATTGATGAGAGGAATCAAGTTGAGGTTGATCTCGAGATTCATCCATGGGAATCCAACCACTATGGACACTACTGGTATCACTAACCACCGTTGCATTTTCTTTTCCAAAGGTTGGTGGTAGGAATCCATTCTTTTTTCGAGGGGGTGGTACCACCACCACTGCGGCTGTGGATCCAAAACTGGTATTAATGGAAGAATCCATGGAGACGTTGGTCGTAGCGGAAGTAACGGATCGATCACTCGTAAACGTAGTATTCGTCATCATGACGACTTTGGTAAAGCGAGGTGCCAATCCAACCGAGGTATAGGCGGATGGGACTACCGAACACATGGGACAAGCGCTAGGATGCCGACATTTACGGTAATGTCGCCACACCCGTCGACAACTCTTACAACAGGGAATACCACAATGCATGTCCGTGCAGGTACTCA
The DNA here is from genome assembly GCA_019593585.1 of Nitzschia palea. NCBI lineage: Eukaryota > Bacillariophyta > Bacillariophyceae > Bacillariales > Bacillariaceae > Nitzschia > Nitzschia palea. Next base: position 34,666 of record SWEM01000200.1, on the reverse strand, counting down.
TGTGCTCAAACAAACGTTTCGAGGCACAGCAAAGAGGGTCGGCCGGACACTTGGTTGCTTCGGTATAACCCTCATGTTGACAATATGCCGCGTGGTAAAGCTTGGTGAGTAAACTACGTTTGGATTCAATATCCCCATCAATAATGGTACTGAGAGAACGATCTTCGGCCCCGTTGAAAAACATTCTGTATCGACTCTCTCCTTGTAGTTGTTGTTAATGATGATGAGCACAAATGTGGTCTGCACAATCAACTACTACTAGAGCTGTTTCTGTGATGCTGTTGTTGTTCCGAGCAACGCAAGTATCGACCGGCAATTTGTCTTGGTGGCCACCTCGAAGGTGCACAACGCGGAGAAGCAAATTTGAAGGGATACGGTATGTAAGCTATATAAATCTCCACCGTTCCTGTGATTGCGTTCTCACAACTTGCAGTGTGCCTCGGAGTTCCCGCCATGCGTCATCATGAAATTTTCAATTTTCCTATTTCAAGTACTTGAACCGGTACTTTCTGTATTGACTTTGGACGAAATGAGAATATGGATGAGAATTGAGAATAGAATAAGAATTGACTGTGAAGCCTCTTGGATTTTCCGTTGGATTCCGGTGTCTGACCTTCGGCCGGTTCGATTGTGGCCATTTATGTGTTTTATGCCTTGACTCATTTCACTCTTATATGTTCTAGAATAACTATGGTATTTCGGTGTTTCGGTGTTTCGGTTGCCAGTGTGCACTGGTAAAATTCGTAAACATCAATCGAGTCTTTCACCTGTAGCGCCGTCTCCTTTGTCGGTTTCGGACACAAACACGAATTGAAAAATTGTCTAGAATATCCTCGTTCGCGACATTCGGATTCGTGTCAAACTCTGTGATTTTTGTTCGTCCACTATAGTCGTAGTGTCGCACACTGCTACACTCACTCTCTCGTGGAATTTTTAGTGGGAATCAATCATCCCTAGCCAAGATCAACAACTTAGTGTTTTTACTTCTCTACCGGTAGTTTCGCATCCTGACGTCGCCTAACACATCGTTCCATGCATGACATTTCTTCTTGCGATTCCCTTTGTCTTTGAGATGGACAAGAGAATGGTGTGGTATGAATCCTTTCTTCCACCGCTGTTAATTCTGCTATTGGTGGTTGTTGTACTTCCAGGCGCATCTCTGCGCAGCTACCGGTAGGAGCTTCCCCTTCGTAACATCGTTTCGTTTGTCTCATGGGAACGGGAAAGGGACTTTCATTCGTCAATACTTTGGGCGACAATTTATGAGGACAATAGGCTTCGCAGTAATCACGATTAGCCTCTTTAATGGCCAACTCTCGTGCCCATTGACTGCATTGGCTACTAATACGTGCGATAAATTCTGGACATCGACTCCGACTTTGCGCCTTTAATGTACAGCGAATGGCTAAATGCTTGTGTCGTTGTCGATTGATACAAACGCGATGTTCCAAACCTCGCGTTTCACCATTTTTACCATCACCTTGTTGTTGCTCGTCAATATCGTCATCGTCGTCGTTATTGTTGTCGTGGGATACAATCAATTCACCAGCGTAGGGGCAAGAACTGTGTGGTGTTGGTGGTAGGGGGGGGCTGTTTCCCTTGGATAGACAATTTCCCTGGATACTCATGGTACATGGCGCTTCCATCCCCATTGCTATTGTTGCTGAAGCTGCCGATGCTGGTACTGCGAGGGGAGGCTCTCGTAACTTTCGACACAAGGTCCGAGCTTCGACTTTGAAACCATCCAAATCAGAAGTAGGATACCAGAGTTCATTTCGTTCTTCTAATGACATGGATGATCCCGGCTTTATGATAGATACAACTCGGGCATCTCGAAATTGAACATGCTTTTGATTAGATGCATGAACGTTTAATGCATGCATTGCAAAGGTTGGTGGAGCCGGTAATCTCGGGGGTGCTTGAGGGAGAGAGATATGTAGTCGGTCCAATGGATGTCTGGGCTGTGATTCCATCATGGTGTCGTTCGAAGATCTGTTACCGTCATTATCTATTTCGATCAAGGATTGTGGGTTCATGGCAATCGTGCTGCGAAAATGAATCAAATCCATACGACCCAAGTCAAGGATGAGAGAAGAGGAATAAGGAAAACGTTTGTGGCGGATTGTGCAGTGACTGTGAGAGAAAATGCGTGGTGTGATTTGGTGTCCCCCCCTGTTTCACTCTCGGCCCATAAATTTCCGCTCGGCTTTAGCGGGTGTCGGGCACGGAATATGCCCATGGCCTGCGATTGCATCATCGGTTTCCCCCCCTTCTCAATTTGGGGCAATAGATTTTTGTACCAATGAAGCCGCAGTAAACGCCAACCTGTGGAGCATCTACGGTACGAAACCCACCATTGAACTGAAAATCCGGTGTATTTCTGACTCGGACATGTCAACGATCACCGATGAACAGCGAGACGATTCTTCCCTATCATGGAGAAAGGATTTATCTTAAACACGATTTCTACGTGGCGTGTCCCGGCTTAGTCAATGAACATTCTGCGAACATCTTCGACGAGGATCTCTTGGTCTCATCTTGAATCCGACTCCGTGCGGATGACGTGTAGCTATTCCCTCCAAGTTCGTTCCGAACTTCCAGTACCGTTAGTGCGCACCGGATACTTTGTTATCTATGGGATAGGTCGCTATAAGTAACACTGAGAGTACGAATGTTGGAATTGACTGTACTTTTATTTATGTTTCGTGATAAATGCCAGTGCAAGAACAACTATTGCTCACACCGTCATCCCAGTCCTCACGTCAAGGGCAGTACCGGTAGATTTGCCAGTAATGTTGGTGCAACTACTTGTACGGAAAAGGGGACAAAGGCATCTTAAGACCAGTAGTCGCGGCATCCCAGCAATTACATATTGGTCTGCCTTCTATCTTGCTCCAAGATTCTGTCGAGCACCATCTATGGCGATGCATTCTCCAGTTAAAAATTTGGCCTTGTCTGACACTAGAAATGCAATTAGCTCGGCAACTTCTTCTGGTTGACCTACTCGGCCCAAGCTTGCTGCCAATGGATGGGTAACCTCAATGCTACGGTTCAAAAATCCTTGGTATGCTTCATCCGACATTCCTGCAGCCTATAATACCGTAGTATCGTGAATGGACATGCATCACAAAATACAAAATGGAGTAAGATACCAGCATGTTGATGGATATATGCCACGTCATGTCACGTTTGAAACCAGGTTCCAAAAGGGGATCGGGCGACAACATCCTTGTTGCAGCAAGAAGTAACGTACCTTGTGCAAGTTGGTCTTGATTACACCTGGATTGACGGCATTTACTCGAATACCATCCTTGGCCAGGTCAAGCGATGCACAACGTGTCAGCTGATCCACGGCTGCCTTGCTCATACAATAGGTAGCACATCCAGGAAAGGATTGTTTGCCATTGACGCTACTGACGGTGACTATGGAAGGATGCAAGTCACTGTGTTGTTTCAAAAATGGTACTGCCGCATAAATCACTTCAAATGGTGCTTGACAGTTCAGTCGCATATTGTAATGATAATTTTCCAAATCGGCGCTACCAATGGGACCACCCCGTAACCCGCCCGCTCCATTAACGACGGTAGTCAATGATCCTCCGAGTTTCGTAACTGCTTCTTGAACCATTCTGGAACATTCTCCATCTTGAGTAATATCCGCCACTACATAATCGACAATCGATCCCGCGTGTTTCATTCCTTGCAAGGCAGCTTCCGATCGACCACTTCCCACCACGGTTGCTCCATATTTGGTCAGAATTTGACACGTTGCTTGACCAATACCAGAACTGGCACCCGTCACAAGACACTTGAGTAATGACAAATCGGTAGTCATGGAAATAAAATCAAAATCACAATTGTCTGCCGATATAAAAGCACCTGTATCCAAGAAAAGGTTCAACCGTGCAGCTTTTATGATGGTGGATGGATCTTTCTCTCCAAACCTGCGCACTCGTCTTCGGGATCTGAAGGATGAATCGGTCGAATCAGTCGCTTCAGAGTCAATTTGGCGCTCACCACACATAAGTACTAACATACCCTTTGCCCATGACAAGGTCCTAGAATTGGTTCGTGCCCACTATTGAAAGATAGAAGGAGGGATGAAAGATCAAGAAGTCACTAGTATGTATAAGTGACTTTTGGTTCGACAGAATCGGTTTGGCCAGATGTGGAGGTAGCCTGGTATAGATTTATTCTTGACTAGAGAAGCAAATGAGTTCTGACATGGGCCAACATTAGCAATACCAGCACGCTACACACGAAAGTATCCAGAACCCCGCACTTCAACCCAATACATGAACATCAAACTCCTCTCAAGAAACGGTTACCGGCAGGGTCTTTCGGTGGTGTATCATGGGGACCAAGATACCTCCCTGGATCACAGCAGCACAAAGCCACAACCAAACCAAGAAGCAACAACAGGCAGTTCAGAACAGCAAAACATTGAATAAAATGTCAGATGCCATTCGTTTTCCAACTTGTTGGAGTAGAGCCGCTGCTCTTGAGAGATTGTTGTCCATGCGATCAGCTTCCTTTTCAATCTTTTGAATACCCTAGGTTGGTCTTACTGCCGCATAGTTCTCCGGCCCCATGACCGCTGTTTGAAAGTATGCGCAATCGATTCACATGACTCGAAATCAGACCCTCCAGTCCCACATAAAATCGCAGTCAAGAGCAAGAGGATCAAACCATTCGTGGACCCGACCATGACCTGACTTACATAACTCTCGTCGCTACTGATTCCTCCTGGGATTGTCAGAAGCTACCTATTCCAGCGTTCACTGTCAAGACGACGCCATGACCAAAAAAAGAGCTGGGGCCGTGGGAGCTGTGTCTGGATAATGACTGCATGAAAAATAAGAGCTAACAAACCAAAAGCATTTGCGATCGAAAACGATCATAAATTCATTTGACAGATTCAAAAAGTTTGATACCATGAAATTTGCACCATTGACCATTTCCCTTTTCTCTTCTTGTTCTGTTTGGAGTAGTATTGGGGTTGCTCATGCTCAGCCTTTCCCACTGGCGGCCACTACCACCAACCTTCGCGGTGGGGGAGGATACAACACCATGGAGGTACAGACTCAGCAATCCCTCCTACCCGATTGGGCTTTTTGTTCTACCAGTGATGAGTGTATGACAGGATGCTGTGCATCTCGGTACTCTACGGATGGTAGATTGAAATGCACTCCATTGGAAGGGGGTGTCTTTCAGGCCGACATTTGCGTGATTCAACAGGGGTCTCCTGAAATTTCCAGTATTAGTACCAGCTCTTACGGAACTTGTGGTGATGGGAGTCGCGGTGATGGCGTGTGCGCTGACGGCACTTGTTGCTCCCAATATGGTTGGTGCGGTGTGACACCTGAATTCTGTGCTGATGATGGTGGCGGTGGTACTGGCGATGGCGGAACGACAACTGGTGATGGAAGTAGCAGTGGTACTTGTGGCGGTGGAGAGCGTGGCGATGGCATCTGCGCCGATGGTACCTGCTGCTCCCAGTATGGTTGGTGCGGTGTGACACCTGAATTCTGTGCTGATGGTGGTGGCGGTAGTACTGGCGATGGCGGAACGACAACGGGTGGTGGAAGTACTAGCAGTGGTACTTGTGGCGGTGGAGACCGTGGCGATGGCATCTGCGCCGATGGGACCTGCTGCTCCCAGTATGGTTGGTGCGGTGTGACACCTGAATTCTGTGATGGTGGTACTGGCGGTGGTGGAACCGATGGTGGCACACCAACTTCTCCAGGAACCGCGACAGTCACCTCGCCTGTCATCACCCTGACAACCGAACATATTCAAGTGGGAATCAATACAAAAGGTGACAATGTCTCTGTTTCACCGCAAGTTGTTGACATGATCAATAAGGTAACACAGGGATATTCGTTGTATCGACAACTTGCGTTTGTAGCACATTCCATCTGGGAGTCTGGTAGCTACCAATACAAGGAAGAGCTCGATACTGCCAATTATGGAAAGTATCAGGACTGCGATTGGAATCAGGATGGCGAGCAGCCGCCAGACAATGGGAAGCAGTTCTATGGCCGAGGATACCTTCAGGTAAGATACCTGATAGTTTTGATATAGCCGCCATGGCCTCCTACCGGTGGTTCAGTACTGGTTGCTTCCAATTTTTCATCCACAGCAATCTCTCACATTGGCCAATTGTTTTCGTGTCCTTGCTTGTTGTTGTTTTGTATGGACAGCTCTCTTGGTGTGCCAACTACAAAGCGTACGGCGCCAGTAGAATGTACCAGGGTGATCCGAACCTTTTCTACAACCAACCCGAACTTTTGGCAACTGACGAATTTTATGCCATGGATTCTGCTGCCTGGTTCTTTGAAACGCTTGTCACTGATACCAGTGGCCAATTTGGATTGACCACCAAGGCAATCAATGGACAACTAGAGTGCTCTGGTGGAGGATCGGACAAGGCGCAGAAGAGGTATGAAATCTTTGTGGCTCTTGCCAACGCCGCAGGCATGACTGGATATTCTGAGAGTGGATGTTACAATTGATAACATAATGAGTGGGGCATGATTAACATTGCGAATCAAGACAAACGCGCATGTAGCAATCGGGTAGAGGTACTTGAGAAAGCACCATTTTAACAATAAGATGTCGTCGTCTACAATTCGTACTACTGAAATCAACGAGAAAAGCACGTCCCGTAGAAACTCGCACCGAAACGATTGATTCATATGACCAAAACTTTCAGAAATATGTTCACCGGTATTCTGCACTCAAGTTTCGTTTGAATTGATACAAGATACCGTGGATTAACTTCCCCCAATCCAATAATCAATAATATCGTGGCCACGCCACGCCAGAGTCAAGTCAGCTTGTTATTTAGAAATGTCGCTCAAGTTTTCTTCGTCTTCGGTATCCCCATTACAGTTAATTGCAAAAAGGGAAAAGGAACACTTCCTCCTGCGTTGGTACAAAGTAGGCAGTAGTGACCGCCAAGCAAAAGGGGGCCGTGGTGTATGAGAATGAATCATCATCACAGTCATCAGTCAGCCGATAATACAATTGTACTAACGTTTGTAGCGGGTACCTTGTATTCTCGAGAGGCCAGGCGCACCGCTACGAGGTACGATGGACGATGGTGTGGTGAAAGTCGGGACAACACTTCATGGACAAAAACGACAACAAGAACAACCAATTGACAGTGAAGCGAAATTATGAAAGAAGGTTACCAAGCTCCGACTTCATCCTTCTACGCACAAGCTGGGGATGTAGTTCATTTCGTGTCCATCGCCAGTACCTTGGGATTTGCCTTCATGGTTGCAAAGTACATGCGGGATCCTACCTCTACATTTTTTGATGCCCAGTGGAAACAAGAGGGATTTTGTGTTACCAATCGTGATGTCCCCTATTGGAACTCGCATGACATGTGCTTGTATCTGGATACCGTCATGGCCGTGCTATCTGGTTTGCTCTTTTTGGCATGGAGAAAGGATCCTGGTATGGACAAGGCCAATGTTATTTTTCAATCCAACATTCCTGGTGTGTTGCTTCATGGGTTAGGTCATGGATCGTTGGGCAAGGGAATTCGTGAAGGAACCTTAAACCTGGAGGAAGGTCACAAGTTGATCATTGAAGCAGCCTTGGCGAAACATGAATCTCCTCTCCAATTAACACTCTCGTTTCTACCTTTGGTGGCATTTTGGATTGCTCTGTCCAAGGCTAGCATGCCCAACATGTCCAACAAGTTTACCTTTCTTGCGGCACTGGTGGTAACACTGCGACAACTTTGGATGTCCAATGATAGTGGATTTACCTATACCCAAACGATTTTGATGTTACAATTTTCTATCAATCAACTCTTTCGTCCCAAGGAAGAAAAGGATTTGGCATACTTTCTCTATCCCGCCATGGTAGGTCTACCACTCACCATGATTGGATGGATGGAAAGTACCATGTGTTCCACCATGGTTCGGGATTGGTTCTACGGACATCTCGCCTATGACGCTTACATTCCCATGGCCATGATGGCTTGGTACATGGTGGTACACAGTCAAGTCACCTCCTCCAAGAGCTCCATCAAGGCCAAGCAGCTCTAATCCAACAATCCGTCTATACTTTGTATCCAATACGCACTCTAGCCAAAAATGCGTGAACAAGTAACAATATTCTACATTTTACTACTATGGCCTACCAATGTGCTGTAGGACAAACCTGTCATACCTCCCCATGACAATCCTATCGATACCGAACATTCTCTTGGGATGGACGTTTGGTATGCCCCAATTGTAAATCACGAAACCAGGCTTTTCGTGACGTTTTCTTTAAGATATTCTTGAAGAACATTTCATTGGACTTTTCCCCCATGGTCGTTTGATCCGACCTCTGAAAATTGACGTGCATCTTCTCCCGTCGTGCATCTCCCGTTGATGTTTCTCTCTTGTCCTCCTCACTTTCTTGACTTCGTTGACGAGCTTCCAAACTAGGAATTGGAGAATCCTTGGCCAACGCCGCCTGGAGCTCGTCCACTTGTGCTTTGGTCTTTTGATGCTCTTGTTGCAATTCTTTGTATTGATCAATCACTTGCCGCAAGTGATCTTCTCGCAGAAGTTGTTTCTTCCTGGCAGCCTTGGCAGTAGCCACAGCCTTTTCAAGCTCACTTTCCAACATGGAAATCCTTCCAAGCGCAACATTACGTTCTCGGATCAAATCTTCCGATTCGACATTGGGCGATTCAATGTCATCGTCATCCTCATGAGGATCCGCCTCACTATCATGTGTATAATCCTCCTGAGGATACACTTCCTTGTTCATCAAATGATCCTGAACTTGGGCTGATAATGTTTCAGCTTCGGTCTTGAGATGATTGTATTCTCGAATGACGTCACGAAGGTCTTCTTCTCGTTGCTTCACTTGTTCTCGGGCTTGAAAGGCTGCTTGTTCTGCCACTTCCAGTTCCATCCGTAGCTGGTCAATGGTCATCAAGGCTTGTTCGTGCTCTTGCTGTAGTTGCAAATACTTTCCGACCCCTCCTGCAAAGGGAACGGCATTATCCTCACCCTTGATCCTATCGCTTCGCTCATCTCGGCATTCTGCGGGGCAGTCACCTCCTCCATGACTAGCGACCTGAGAGCTCTCAAAGGATAACATTGACTTGACGGTTTCCGTTTCTCGATGATGATGGCTCGTAAGACTTTCCGCTTCCCTGCCCTCGTCACCATAAGAAGAAGAAGATGATGATGATGCTTCTATTGATCTTAAGACCTGAGACACGGTGGCTTCGTCGTTGTCTTGTGAGCCGGACAATATTGATTTCACCGACAAGTCCAACTCGAGTTCTTGTTGCTGCTGTTCTTGTCGTTCCATTTCATCTTGTCGAATCTTGGCTGCCTCCTCCTCTTGTTTCTTTTGTGCTTCTTCGGCCTTGGTCTTGCTGGCTCGCAATGCCGATGCCATTCGCTCGACTTTTAGCTCTGCGGTACGAAGATCCGCTTGTAGACGCTTGAGTTCGGCTTCTTTTTGAATTCTTTGCACTGCCAGTTTTACCTTTTGGGAGGATCCCAGACTATCGTCAAGCGCGGATGACTCACTGTCCTTGTTATGACCTTTCATGGCTTGATTATATTGTTCCAGGAGCTTATGATATTGCATTTGAACCAGTCGGTGTTCCTTTTCTTTGGTCTCGTGGCGAATCTTGGCAGTGTTGGCAGCCATGGCGCTGGGTGGTGTTTCCCTTTGCACTTGTGGTGCGTCAGGAGGGTTCTTGGCCGTATGTTTAGAGGTACGATGATCCCCGTTTTTGGCAGATTTTAGCTCAAATGATCTGTTGATGATATCACCGTGAACTATTTTGATGAGACGGCGATGTGCAAGTAAAACTGACCCGATGTCGTAAACAGAATCAGAGAGTACCACAGAATGCCTTGCAATCGTATGTTGGTTCTTCGTGGTCGCCGTACGAAATCTCAATCTAGTCAAGTCAACGAGAGCACCGAGCACCGATCGTAACTTTGTCTGATGCCGGAGGAAATCCATTATTGACCAACTGCCATCAGCCGTTGAGACAGTTGCTTCAGCCGGACCATGATATTTCGCTAGCATTTCATGCACCCGTGCCATTTTTACTTGATGCACAAGCCTGTTGTACCATACCGGCTGAACAATTTTCATTTTTCGTTTCCACTTGGCATGTCCTCCTTGGTTCAGGTGCTTCAAAATGTCGCAATAGTCTTTGTAAAAACGATAGGTGTCAGGGTCAACTGCGATTGCCGAAGGGATTTTTGAAACATCTTCACTCATGAGCTCTTTTTCGAGTAGTCTGATTCTCTCATTGGCAGCCGAATGCTCCCTCGTCGTCGGAATTTCTGCCGAGTCTCCTATCGGTAGACCGACGCCATGAAGCTGGGTCACGAATGTGGTGACTTTGGCCATTGCCATTTGATACGATGTCTGCAACTGCATGTACCGCGTGGACGAATCGCTCTCCAGTCGCTTGAGGCGGCATTCCATATCATAGCAGTTGTCCCGAAGTCCCTTGATTGCGGCATCATCCTCTTGTTTCTGCTCTTTGCACTTGTTCAGTTGGAGGACCAAGTCGCCGTGTTTTGCGAGAATATTGTCGTTGTCTCGGCGAAGATTTTGTATCTGCAATACGCCATTTTGTACTTCATCTTTTGATTTCTCCAAACTCGCTTTGAGCTCCTTTATGGCCTTCGTTTGCTCTTCTATTCTCTTTTCGAATTTTGCCTTTTCAGCCTCTGCTCTATGATTGGTTGCCTTGATTGTGTCTTCCAAGTCCACAATGGTGCTTAGCGCTTCGTCATACTTTTTCTTGAGACCATTTAGTTCGTCTTCGAGCTCATTGTGCATCTCCATGAAAACATCGAATTCATCGTTTATTCCTTCGAACTTCTCTCGTTCAACCTTTAGTGCCACGCTATGCTTCTTTTCGAGTTCCTCCTTCTCTTTGAAGGCAGCCTCCATTTTATCGAGATGCTGCTGCTTTAGGCCTTCACATTTAAGATGAAAGAACTTTTCCGTTTCTGCAACTTGCTTTTCCAACTCTTCAATTTGATCTGAGTACTCCTTTTCTAGTCCATTGTACTTGTCCTTCAATGCTTGAAATTTCTTTTTGTGTTCTTCGATTTGTAGTTCGTGTGCTGCCTTGAGATCGTCATTTTTTCTAGCCGCTTGTTCCGCCAAGTGGAGGGCGTCTTGCAACTGCTTTTCAAGTGACGTATTCTCCGTACAAGCATCGTCACGTTCAACTTTCATCTGTTCTAGTCGTTCCTTGAGTTCGTCGATATAGCTATCTTTTTCATAAACTCCTTGCAATGATGCCTTTGCCTTTCCCAATTCAGCACTAATGCGAACGATGCGTTCTAGAGCTTCTTCGTAGTATTGCTTGAGGGTTTGATGTTCTTGAAAAGGCACAGTTGGCGGTTCTAATTCAGAGAACGATGATACTTCTGAAGCAACCATATCATCAGGATTATCATTCTGCTCTTCACTTCCATAAGACGCATTGTCCCCCTGATCTAGGATCTCCGTTTCTATCGACACTGGAGATGTTTGTGTTCCTATCGTCGAATCCACTGGACCCCTGCTCGTTACTGGTTGACGGACTTCCGCCGAATCGGACGACGAGTGGGCAGAGCTGTAAGAAAGAAATTGTGATTCAAGCTCCTGGATTCTCAAATGACTCGAATCATTCTCTTCTCGAAGCCATTGACATTCTTTCATCAATCGTTGCCGGTCTTCTTCCATCGCTTGGATTTTTCGCTTAATGTTTTGCAGTGGAAACTGACGAGCAGACTCTTCCCCGTCCCACTTGTTGTTGTTCTGCTTTTCAAAATCAATCGTTATGCAATTCAGCGTCCGTACAACATCCCCCATTTCAAGCAATAATTTTTATTCCGTTCTTGTTCCCGTGAACTGCGTTCCCAAGCAGTGGCGTAATCCTCTAGTTTCTTGGAAAGTTCCTCATTGACCATGGTCAATGTTCCCTTTTCTTCTTGTAACTTTTGATTGGCAGACTCTGCTTTCTGTAGAGCAAGACGTAATCGATCAACAGATAAGGATAGTTCGGCATGCTCCAAGGATTTGGAAAGGAGCTTTTCCTGAAGGTCACTACTATTACCCTTGGTCTCGAGTAAATCGGACAAGTTGGAAATTTTGGCCGACTTCTCCAAACATTGAAATTCCAAGTCATCAATTCGTTCCATGTGAAAGGCATGTTCTTCTCGTAAGTCATCATATTCCACCGATTTGCGAGTGAGGCGTTGCTTTAACTCTTCATTTTCACGTTTGGTAGCTTCGAGTTTGCTTTTTAACTTTTCGGCAAGTCGCGACCACTTTTCTAGAGTCGCGTAAGGGATAATCTCCTCCTTGTCTTGGGATTTCATATCTATCGTTGTGCCATGGTCCTCTCTCTCCTTCCTTGTCTTTCTTTTCTCGTTTGGATGATGTTTCTCCCTTGTGTCTAATGCACGGCTCACGACGGTGGTCAACCAAATTTGTGAGATCCAACGTCTGCCGGCTCGGCAGAAAATTTCGCCCAACGCTCTGGCGGGAGTCATGATTCACGAGTCGAAGTGAGTCGAGTCGAATCGAGTCATGAGATCCGACCGTCATCCGCCATCGACCCACCAACCACATTTTCGAAATCACTCTCACACAACAAAAACTGTCCAAGCAGTGGTGTGTTTTGGTTGTCGCAACAGAAGCGTATCCCCATTCCCAAGTGAAACAAGCTTTTGCTTTCTCCATATCTCTCAGTCCCCTCCCCACAAACACAACGTCTTTGTCTCAAGTTGAGCCCAACAACAACAACAACAACACTAGAATGTCGACCACAACGATACCTGCCTCCAAGACTTGTCAAGTCTGCCAAGCCAGTACAGCCACGAAACGTTGTTCTAGATGCAATCTTGTATGGTATTGTTCCCCCGAATGTCAACGCAAGGATTGGAAGAAACACAAGCCCTCTTGTAATAGTGAATATCAAGCCCATCAATGGGAATTGCATAAAAAGGCTTTTGATGCCATTATTGAAAAGTACAATTTGAAAACCGAAGAAAAATCGACAGAAATTGCCGAATTATTAACCAGTGGTGAAAATATGGTATCCGCCCAAGAATTTTCCGAACGATTTGGTATGGATGTCGAAGAAGCCGTGGTCTTTTTAGAATGGGTCAAAGTGGGAGTCAAATTCAAAGAGCAAGCCGTCGATGTGGCCAAGAAGAATGGATTTGGAACTTCAATTAGTTCAGATACTATGAAACGATGACAAGGCTACTTTTGAAAAAAGAGAAAAAAGAAATTTGAATAACTAACTGTAAGCATACAAAACATGGATTCTCAACTTGTCGAGGTACATACCGGTAGTTTGAACAGTATTTTTTGTTTGGTATTTTCCCCTCTTTTTCTTTGAACATCTGAATGAATCATATAGTGCTTTTACTTTCAGACAACAGTTCATTGTAACAAGAGGATAGTTGATCATTTTGGGCAAGATTGCTAGAGAATCTCCACCTCTCCATCCGCCCACTGGTAAAATGCAGAGTTCCATTTGAATAGATCGACCCAGCGACTACGAGGTCGTTTTGACAAGAACACGACCTCCACTGCAAGTTCGGTCCGAAATATGCCCATGTCGACATCGTCGTGCAAGTACAAGCACGATTTCTTGAAAATGCCGAAAATCGTGTGCATCGAGAGAGTTCCAAAACACACCCCCATTCACACCCTCTCTCTCATTGTTGTTCCCTCTTGACAGTGAAGGTACCAAACAGTAGTGACTTCGTTGTCATTCCCAATCGACGGGAAAGAATCACGTGGTATCCGCTTTCACTATGGAAAGGGGTTTGTTATTTGAATCGACCGATTTAATTCGGGAAGTAGCCACCTTTTTAGTGGATGATGCTAGTACCCTATTGAAGTTAACCTGTGTTTCCAAAACCTGTCAAGGTGCCATATTGGGATCACCCGAGATTTGGAAGGCGACGTGTTATCGACGATGGAAATCCAAATGGGGATTTTATACTCGATGGAACAAGGCACTATCACAAGAAGAAGGTACGGGGACCTGGTGGCGCAATGCGTATACCTGGCAAGAAGTCGATGCGACCCGGAATAGTATTACCGCCACGGAATTACATTCCATGACGTTTGATTTTCGATTTTGGTTGTCCCAATACTTTGGACAAGGCAATTTATTATCCAGTGGATTACGATGGACCGCATCTCAAGAATTTCAATTTGCCTCGAGACAAGAATCATCCATCATGCATGATGCTAATCCAACATTTCTTTGGCCGGGACAAGAGTCGGGGATTCTCAATGGTCATCCAAGTGGTAGAGATGATTTGGAATGGTTCTTGCATTTAGATGGACAAACGATGCAATGGGGGAAATTACCCGATCTATGGCCGAGGGGTACCGTCCATCGCTTGGAAACGTGGGGATGGGAAATTCGTAATCCCAATGTCTGCTTGCGAGCCATGGATGTTCAAGAAGTTGTGGTTGATGATCATGATCAAGGGGGAGGAGAAACCAAAACCCTAGAATTGGTCAAGAATAGTAGTGAAGACTTGTGGAAGGATTACTTTGCCTCGCTGCGACGATATCCCACCGATTTTGGTTTGCCCAATGAAGGCATTGCCTTTCTCGAAGCACCCGAAGCATTTTGGGAGTTTTTACAAAATCGAACTCGATTTCCTCGCTTGGGTATTGATGACGATCGAGAGTAGGAGTCGAACCTGGTACATACACATTGGATTATACTACTACCATTTCTTCCTTTTGGTGACACGATGGGTAATATTTTACAACAAGTTACTCCTGCATTTCAACGAAGCAAGTGTGAAGGGGAGGCCAGGCAAAAGAAGTGTCTACCACCGTTTGGTGGACGTTAATCTCCAAGAGCCAAAGGATCCATCGCACCAAATTCCTGGGACAGAAAGTGTCATTCACCGTTATCACCCACATTCTCGTGAGGGCCATAGTTGGCCCCCATTAATTGCTCTTTGTTGCGTGTGCGACAGAAGAGCCAAAGTTTCACCCATTTACTGTTAACTGAAAACAAACATTTTTTCACCATCGAGGTCAGGCAATGATTGCTCGCCCCCTCATCCTGATAGTTGTTTGTTGGTTGAGATTTTCCATCTACTTGAAGTACTGCTGCAAAACCTCTCGCGAATCTCTTTCTTTGTTTGTTTGTTTGTTTGTTTGCATTTTTAGTGGTTCATCGTTTTCGTCGTCGTCGTGTTTCAAAGGATGCGATGTCATGTCGTCCACTACTCTCTAGATACGCTACCGGCCGGGCCAATTTTTGTGCCAATCCACCATGGACGGCAAAAAAGGCTCTCCAATGTTGGGCACCATCGGTATTGCCATTTAACCAATGTCGAAACATGGGATTTTGTTTCGATTCTTCAACAATGTCAGCAGGAATTCCCAAGACATCTTGACAGGCTCGTCGATATTCCTCTTCTTCCTCTCGACTAATAATTGATTTCCATGCGATGGCATCATCCACAACATCACTGGAACTCAATAATCGTTCGTAGGCTTCCGTGACACGACAAAACTCTTCACCACCTCCATTGTTATTGGTACCACTACCACTACTGTCGGACGATGATGAATAGGAATCTGGATGGGTTCGCTTGGCAGCCTCAAAATAGGCCAATCGTAATTCTTTCATGGTCGGACGATGGTGGGGAGCAAATCCCAAGACTTGTTTGGCAGTAGTAATGGAAATCCAACGATGCATCCTATTCATCATGATGACAGGTCCCAGCAAGAATACGGATGGTTGCCCTCGTTTCCAACCAAAAGAAGAAGCTAAGGAATGCATAATGGTGGTCGTCGTCGTGGATGCCAATATCCGTGGCATGATGAGGATAGTGCCAACCGTTCTTCTTGGAAAATAAAAGCACAGTTGGGGTTATTAGGAAAAATCCAAATCCTTGTCAATGATACAAGAACAATCAAGGAACCAACATCAAACGGTTGAGTGCGTGAGTCACTATGAAGGGTGAGATGGTGGTATTTGGATACCAGTATCGCAGTGCACTGGAGAATCAAGTGGTATCTGCTGTTATAGGTGATGGAAAAAATGAGATGACGTGGCAGCGGCGAATTGGCGACTAACGACGGTTCGAAGGAGTCCTCTCAGTCGGGTCATTCAGAAAGCGAGGCCAATCTTGGTTGTCTTTGTCACACAATAATTCCCATAGTGTGTGGAGATAGGGGCGAACAACATGGCCTCCCACACGATTGCTTCACAACGGATCTGTGTCTCGCTTTGGATACTTGGACAGCTCGTTGCTACTAGCACTTTCAGGGACTACACCAAACAGGAACCACGCGTCATTGCCTAGCCACACACATATAAACAAACACACTACTTTTACGACCGACTTGTTTCGTCCAAGTTTATAAAAACTACTCTCGTTTTCACACACAACTCACCATGGTCAAAGTACGGGTGGGTGCTCGACTCAAGGTTGCCGTGGGTAGTAAAATTGGCAAGGGAGAAGAATTGTTTGTTCATCCCGAGTTGGTCGTCTTGACCAAATCGTACAAACAATTTAGTAAGCAATTACAAAATTTGATTAGCCATGTCAAGGCTCATGCCAAAGCCATGGATACCTTGTCCCGCACACGATTGGCCGTGGCCAATGATGTGGCAACCCTATCTCGAAAAAGTCCCTTGTATGAATGGACGGCCTCGTCGTCCCACCCCAATGACGAAAATGATAATGACGACGATGATGATGATGACGAGGAAGAAGATAACAACAACAACAACAACAACAATAACAATAATGGTGGTGCCATCAAAAAGGGTAGTAACCACCGAGGAGAGTCTCCTCGTATTAATCATGAGAATCACGAACATTCCTATCAGGCCATTCATCATGACTTTGTCGAAACCAGTCAACACCATCATAATCTATACATGAAAAAGGTGGTGGACTATGTTGTACAATGGGAAAAGGTGGTAACGACTCGAATTTCGGCCGATTTAAAAACGGCCGAACAACTTAGGGTAGAATTGGTCCATTATCAATCCAAGGTTGATACCTTGAAACAACAAGTCGAATCGGTTCTTGCCAAGGGCAAACGTCCCAAAGAAGAACTCAGTGACAAGTTGGATCGCAATACGGAAAAATTAAACAATGGACGTGATTCCTATGAAGAATTTACCGACAATTTGTGTAGCTTGTTGGAAGAAGTGGTGGATCGATCGTGGCGTGATTTGCACCCCCTCTTGGTGGAATTGGCCAAACATGATATCCAATCGAGTACCGATCAAGCACAGGCCATGCAAAAACTGGAAACCATGGTCCAACAGATTCAACGAATAGGAACTGATCATGGTGTCACGGCTTCCCGATTGAAAGATTTGGAAACGAAACATCCCAAGGAATTATTTACAGCGACCGGTACTGTCAGTGCCGCAGGAAGTGAAGACGATGAAATCGATCTTGACAACAACAATAACAATAACAATAGCAAGGACGACGACAACGACAACGACGAGCACAACAATAAAAATGGTGAAAATACCAGGGAAATTCAGTCAACTCAGGTTACAAAAGACACTGGCACCACCGTCGCCAATATTCCTGCCGTAACGGGAACACCATACCCCGAGGCCATACCGGTAGATCAAGATATTCCAGTGGCACAATTGGTGATTAGTGACGATCCTCAATTATATATTGCTTGTGCTACCGGTGATGATGCCTGGTTGCGACACTTTCTTCGAGCTCCCATGAATGCCAATGCCATGAACGAAAAAGATGATGGTGGAATGTTTCCCTTGGGGATGGCAGCACGTTGTGGTCATGTCGACTGCGTCAAGCTTCTTTTGGATCATGGCGCCTAT
Organism: Nitzschia palea; assembly: GCA_019593585.1. Lineage (NCBI taxonomy): Eukaryota > Bacillariophyta > Bacillariophyceae > Bacillariales > Bacillariaceae > Nitzschia > Nitzschia palea. The sequence continues at coordinate 16,803 of SWEM01000200.1, read as the reverse complement.
GTCGATATCAAAGATAAAATGGGTTGTACACCCTTGCATCATGCATCAGAAACTGGTTCAGTCGACTGTGTTCAGTTGTTGTTGGATAACCATGCCAAGGTGGATGAGGTAGATGGTGAAGGCTTTACTCCCTTTCATATTGCCTGTGAACATGGCAATGTGGATGTTTTGAATGTCCTCATGGAAAATGGGGCGCCGATTGATACACCCAATCCCGAAGGATGGCGACCCATTCATCTAGCGGCTCAAAATGGACGGTACGATTGTCTTGTATTTTTAACCGAACATGGAGCCAAGGTTCAAAAACTGAAGGATGAAAAATGGACAGCTCTTCATCTCGCGGCAGCTAATGGGTTTAATGATTGCATCAAGATTCTTATTGAACGAGGGGCCTCTGTGGATGATACTGACCGTTCTGGGTCCACCCCACTCCAAAAGGCTACGGAAAAGGGCCACATGGAATGTGTTCGAAGGCTGTTGAAATACAAGGCAGACCCCAATCGATTAGACCAGGAAGGGTACACACCTTTGATTGCAACTGCCCTCGAGGGCAATGTGGAATGTATGAAGCTCTTGCTAGCCTACAAGGCAGACGTGAACAAGGCCCATCCCGATGGATGGACTCCATTACATTTGGCGGCCGATTATGGATATGGTGAATGCATTGAGCTCCTATTGCAGTACAAGGCAGACATTAACAGTAGGAACGCGGATGGATGGACGGCCCTCCACAAGGCTGCCGAACAAGGACACGTGGTCTGTCTGGAGAAATTGTTGGACAGTGGTGCTGATTTGGAGGGGGCCAACAATGATGGTTTCACCTCTCTTCACGTCGCTGCATTTAATGGACATGCCAATTGTATTGAACTATTGTTGGATCGCATGGCCAAAATTGACCAAAAAGACACCAATGGATGTACCCCTCTTTATTGGGCAGCATCCGAAGGTCAATACGCATGCGTCCAAGTTTTAGTACAACGAGGAGCCAATCCAAGAGCAGTCGATTGCGATGGCAAAACTCCCGTGCAGGTTGCCATGGAAAATGGTCACAGTGACTGCGCTGAAGTACTCCAAGGTTACAATTAGTAATGCACAGATTTACATTTTGGCTTGCACTGCTCCATGTAGATGACCGTTTACTTTCCGCATCCCATTTAGTACTGGTATGGCTTGAAGCTAGCAAGGATTTTTGCTTGTATCAGGTACCAGTACATGTAGCGTCATGTGAGAGCAAGAGGAACGGCAACAAGTAACCCAGTCGATGTGATTTGAGTAGATCCACCGGTAGTGCGACTCGTCATCAACTGTGACTCATCACCCCATCGGAAAGCGCCAAGTCTGGGGATTCCCACGCTTCCTTTCAAGCGCTACAGAGAGCGAGAAAGCGAGCGATTTTTCTCCGAGGCATATGATGCTTCGTCAGTGTTCTTAATGGCTATAGATTACGTTGTTGCTTTGACGCTGAGGTGGCTGTATGACGAAGACAAGTTCAATGTCGCAACGCTACTCATGAATTTAAGTCTTGGTGTCGATTCGGTCGAAATTTATGTGCCCACGTATAAGTCCTAACTAATTGCAGGTACCAGGTACATTTCATATACCTGGATGATGAGGAAAAAATCGAGGGGCCCCAATCAACAGATGATCTTTTCGGATGACGTAGAATTCTTCGTGTAGCGCAGGGAACTAGATCCATCGAATTCTCCGTAGTTTCGATTCGTCTCTTTTGTGATCCTTTCCTCTTGCGACAGTTCAGGATAGTTGGTTGCATTTCAGTGTCACAATATTTCAGTGGAAGCGTTTTGAACAACACAAGGAAAGCGAAAGACAATGGCAACAATCCGAGATGGAAAGAAGACAACCTTTGCTCTAGGTGCGTTGTTGTCAATGATCCTTGTCGACGTCCAAAACAGGAAACTTTCTCTTGTCACTCACATCAACTTTTCATGATCTTTCAGGTGCTTTTGATACGTCAGCAGAATTGCGATGCTATGAGATCTCTCGTCCCGAACCCGGTCCAAATGATGTCTCTATCGACATAAAGTATTGCGGTATGTGCCACAGTGATTGCCATGCTTGCAACGGAGATTGGGGCATGAACTCTTTTCCCATTGCACCTGGTCATGAGATTTCTGGTTTTGTACGTGCCGTTGGACAGAACGTCACCAAGTTCAAGGTGGGTGATGCCGTCGGTGTTGGTTGCATGGTTGAAAGTTGCAAAACTTGCGATCTATGCAAGGCTGGATTAGAGCAGCATTGCCCTGCCTCGGCCCAAACATATGGATCCACTTTTCCCGACGGCAGAGGCGATAATTTCAAGGGTGCTGTCGGCTACCACACCAATGGAGGGTACAGCAGCGATATCACTGTTGACCAACACTTCGTGTTTGGCATTCCAGAAGGGATGGATCTAAAGTATGCTGGCGTTCTCTTGTGTGCTGGTATTACGACCTTCTCGCCTCTGAACAGACACATCCTGCAGAAGGGAGGAGGTAAAGGAAAATCTGTGGGAATCGTTGGCTTTGGAGGACTTGGACAGATGGCTGTCAAACTTGCTACTGCCATGAATGTGGATCGAATCACCATCCTTTCCCGAAACGACAAGAAGAAGGCTGAGGCTGAAAAATTGGGATGCGACCTTTTGGTGTACACTGACGAAGAAGCCCTTGCCAAGGCAGCGCGCAGTTTTGATGTTGTTCTTGATACAGTCTCTGTACCGCACGATGTTGCAAAGCTTGCCAGTACCTTGAAGATAGGAGGCCACTGGGTTCTTTTGGGTGGAGTTGCGCAACCATTCCAAATCAGTGCCTTCGCACTTCTCATGAACCGTCATTGCATTGAGGGATCCCTAATTGGAGGTGTACCTGAAACACAAGAAATGCTTGAATTCTGCGCAAAACACAACGTAGTGCCCGAGTATGAAGTAATTGCAGCGAAGGATGCAAACGCGCAGTTCAAGGCTCTCATGGATGGCAGTGCAAGCGCTGATCGCAAGGTCATTGACATTTCGACCTTGAAGGATATGTTTGCTTGAAAAGGAATCTTGAAATTTTCATAGGTCATTGTTAGTTGATTAACATTAGTAGCACAAGTACGACTGTCGTTCTCTTGATTGCCATTCACTCCTGAGCGACTCTGAATAAACGACCTGCACTTGGTACCTAGATGAACCTCCAGAACGTCGATACTCGCTGGAATCTTGACAGCTGATTCGATCATATCGTTGTACATCAACAAGAGAAACACGTTTCCAAAGTGTCCAGTCTTGCGAGTTTATGATCATTCAATTTTTACGGAATTCACTTGTTCGGTATAAATTGCGACGGCATTCTCAAAGGGTGTTTTTCGGATACCACGGACCTTGTCTTTCAAATAGACAAACATATCAATCTCTGTGACTAATGCGGAACAGAACTGAAGTCGATCGGGTGCCTTGCCATTGGTTGAATTGAAATAGGCTTTGACGTCCCATTCCACGTAAACATTATAGTGTGATTCGGGAATGCCAGCGCTGTATTTGGTGTCACGAACAGAGACAACAATTCTTTCAAAAGTGTCCTTCCCGTAACGTTTTGATAAGAATTTGGTATAATAAGATTGGGTAGCTTTAGCAAGCATGTCATACTCGGCCGGAGTTGGTTCGGGTTGTTCAGGGATAGAGAGAGCCACATAGATTTCTGCCCAAAATTCCAAACTTTCACTCTGTGCGGAACTGTGCACAGGAGGGGTCGGGACTTCCACGACTGTCGCCGCGACCTCTTTCGGTGAAGTTGTCGGGGGGACCTTCACAGATGGAGGTTGCTGCTTTGGGACCGATGGAGGTTGTGGTTTTGAAGGTTCGATCTTGCTTTCGGGTGGTGCAGTTGGACTTGGAGATTGACACGGCTTGGTTGCGGTTACTCGTGACGGTGTCGATGATGGTTTCGCAGGCACAGGAGTTGGGGTTGGTTGGATTGCAACTGGGGAAGGCTCATCTCGTGGTTTCGGAGGTTGTTGTGGGGAAGGCTTTGTTGCGGTTACTCGTGACGGTGTCGATGATGGTTTCACAGGCACAGGAATTGGGGTTGGTTGGATTGCAGCTGGGGAAGGCTCTTCTCGTGGTTTTGGAGGTTGTTGCTCCTGTTGCTTTGGTAATGGTTTCGGTGTCGGTGGGGGTGTTCTAGCTGGTGGGATGAATGCATCACTCCTTCTCCCTTCATATACCTTTTCTTCGGACACATGTTCAAACATGGCATTCCCCAATGTCGCTTCCATAGTGCCATTCCACGGAGCTGGCAATTCACCAATCCTTCCGAGCACCGTTCCGACATCAAGTCTCATGATGGTTGTGAGAACATGAGCAGGTAGTGGAATGGGGTTTTGAAAGAAAATATCGGCTTGATATCGATGTAATATGTTGAACCGAGGTAATGGAACGTTTGCTTGGAATTCACATGATTCACGTTGCAAGTTGATGGAATGGAAGTTGTAATTTCCATAGGTGGAGACAAGAATTTTATGAACCACATCATTCATCATTTCATCAAAGGCGACCAACACTTGTTTGTCCTTGGGGGCCGCTGTAATATCTGGGATGACTATGGCTATCCAAAACTCGACGTGTACGGGTATCATCTCCCCCAAAGACATGGGATCGCCTCGTACCTCCTCCAGGTGTTCAATCCACGCACAGGGATTAATGGCCAATGCTTTCACACTAGAGTAGTATCCCCCCATTTGCTTGACCCCCTGAAGTAATTCTCCTAACGAAAACGATGCCAACTGGACGTAAAACGCCATGGCCGATGGTGCATTCTTTCGAAAGATACCTGTCGCTTCAAATTCAATATAGAGATTAAATTTTTGGAGTGGCTTTCCGGCTTGGTCGTTGATTTCCGACTTGACACATACGAGGGTCAGGCCTCCGTCTGGTGGGGCCTCTTCATGAAAGGATGTTGGGTAGCCTTCTCGTACCGTCCGGAGCATGAGTGGAAAGACAAATTGTCGAAGGCATTCCAATTGTTCTTTGGTCGGGCGTTGGGTTGGGGGACGATTGCAAACAAATCCAATATAAAAATTGGGTGATTTCACAGCGCCCCCTTCTATCGACTCGGAAAGAAGACCGAATTGGACGTCGCTCGCCGTTGCTAGTACTTTGCAAGAACGTCCCTTGAGGGTTTTCTTCAAGAACGCAAAGTAATAGTCTTTTTGAAATAATTCTCCCGTCTTTTCAAATAATGTAAGTGGTCGAGGGAGGGATGATTGCTGCTGCGACGATGCCACATTGAATTTCATGGACATTTCTACTTTCCAATAGGCTTGAAATTTCTTGGTAGGTTTTTCCGTACCCCACTCAAAGTGTGTGAACCAGATTTTCACTTGGACGAGTTGCGGATAGTGGGATTGGAGTTTGGGCAACAAATGATCCATGGTACTGATGCGACAGTGCTCCAACTCGGAGGCATCCAGGGGAGTTTCAGAAGATGGCTCAAAGGCAAGAGCCATGAATAATTCGGGAAGTTCAATGCTCATGGTAAAAAGATCACAAGGAGCCACAATTCAAAACAATGAGAGGCGTAAAATTGAGATGGTCGGGGTCGATATATTTGTTGGGGGACGCAAAATGTGTGACAACGGACCAAGGGTCATCCAAGCATAAATCTTTGGGATTCACCAATTACCTCCTGGTCCTTTTCCATAATTTCAAATGGCGAAGAATGCTGCCCGGCTCCCTGGTAATTGGTAGTAATGACAAAGATCAGTCGAGATCTACCATGGCCACTTGTACCAGGTACTTGTACCTGGTACGGGCATCAAAGCACGGTACCATGCTTGGAAACAAGTTCATGCTTCACTATGCTCGATTTCTTACTACTATTAATCCATTCTTTGCATCTGCCATGATGATGAATCTACTACCCTCTAAATCAATACGTTGGTTCGCCAAGTCGACCGAACTTTCTCCTGGAATGCTGGTTCGACGAATCCTTCCTCAAATCCAATGTCGATCGATTGGACCCTTTGTCTTTTTGGATCATTTTGGACCCTTCACTACTACTACCACTGCTGGTGGCGATACTCAGGGGATGATGAATGTGGGACCACATCCCCATATTGGACTATGTACTTTGACATTTCTTTATCAAGGTGGTGTCTTGCATCGGGATTCCACAGGAGTCGAACAACCCATTTTACCAGATCAAGTCAATTGGATGTGCTCCGGAAAAGGTGTGACGCATTCAGAACGACCTCTTTTGACCCAATCGTCTATGGCGGCACCCAATGAATTGCATGGAGTACAATTGTGGGTCGCCCTTCCCAAAGAATTTGAAGATGTTGATCCCATTTTTCATCATTCCTCGACAGTTGTATCGGTGGAAGCACCCATGGCGACTTCGGCAGTGGTACAAACCAAACTGATTGTAGGAAAATTCTTGGGATACGAACAAAAAGAAATTTCACTCTTGCCTGGAATGGAAGACATGTTTTTGGTTAGTGTCGAGTTTCACGACGATAGTGTGGAATGGCATTGTCCCCCTCTTCTTCCGGACAAGGACAAGGACGATTGGCAAGTGGGTATCTACGTGACATCAGGAATTGCTACGGTCCATCACGATCATCAAGAGGATAAACCACTCGCCACGGGAGAAATGATGGTTTTGACGTCGGGATCTAGTATAACCATTCGGGGTACCAAAGATTGCAAAGTAATCATTTTGGGCGGATTTGCCTATCCTGAAAAACGACACTTGTTATGGAATTTTTGTTCCTGGGATACCAATAAATTAAAAGATGCCGCGGATGCTTGGGAACGTCTTGATCGGAACAAGTTCCCTCCTGTTTTTAATGAATCGAATGACGATTCCATTCCCATTCCCAACCGATACAAGAAATCATAGACAGAGCTGGGGGCGGGTTGCGCCCGAAGCAACTTGGCAATGACCATACTACCATGGTATTGAGTATCAAACTAATCCTTGTGGACGGAAGATTGTGGCCTCCAGGCCATACTACCATGGCATTTTCTATCAATACAAACATTGGTTTTCTTCTGGACCAAGTGTCTCTTCTGAAAAAGCTCGGCTAGCGAACATGGAGTTGACTGTGAAAGACGTAAACGCCACGAGTACAAGATAGACGACGGATGGACGTTGGCCGACGACGAGACCAAGTATGTGAGGACTATTACTGTATTTCTCATTGTATCAGGACAAAAATTAATAATTCTCGACCTGCTTCTTTCCTGGTATTGGACAATGGCAACTTCGCAGTCAAGTCATCAATCCTTGCTACCGGTATGTTTAGAATTCGATTCGAACGACTCTTACTAGTACTACTGTAGGTGCTAGCAACAGCGGCATACCAGGTAACATATATAACTGTCATAAAACAGTAAAAGTTTGGGCGTTTGCTTGGCTTGGCATATCTCCCGGCATTCACGTACCAAGCATTCTTGCAAACCGAATGAACGGTTGTCAATGTCAAAGGGCATATAATACGACAATCCCCCAAGACTCGAGACGCAATCCCATGGAAATGAACGTCGGCGTGGAAAACACACTCGCCCCATGTCGTGCACAACGGAATCATCGGTCCCACGGGAAGTATACAGCACAAAGTTTTCCGTTGACTATAAGTGTAAATTTTGGCCACGCTCGGAAGGAGAGTTACACACTTTTTGACGAAGTGTGCATGCTATCAAAGGGGTTTTGGCGCGCTTTCCCAACGTTGTCACTCACCATGGAGTGTTATCCAGGGACACAATTCCGCAAACGAGACTGGAAAAGTGGTCCACTTCTGTCATCCCAATCCCCATGGCAGCCAAAGTCGTCAAGAACCTCCCTTGCTTATGAGCCTTTCCTTTGATTCAGGCGACAAATGAGTTCTTGTCCCCGTGGTATAGAAAATATGGGTATTGTGGGATTTATCATGGTTCTGTCATTTTTGAAGACTACCATTGCCGTCTCGCGTCCAGTAACCAGCGCCTTGTCCGATGTCGAGCATGGGACCCGTCGATTAATCGTTCAGGGTGTACCCGCAGACCCTCAAAACTATCCATTTTTTGCTTTGACATCTGGTGATGCCTACCCCTCGACGCGAGATTTTGTATGCGGTGCGACTCTTATTCATTCCGACATTTTATTATCGGCAGCCCATTGCCAAGGGTATTTCGATTATGGCGTGCTACTATTTTCCCCAGAACAGCAACAATTCAGTCGGAAGAGCCATATTGTGGAACAGTGGCGTCATCCCAATTTCAATAAGCACAATGGAAATTACAATTGGGACATGTTGGTCATGCGATTAGCCGAGCCGGTAACTGACATTGTACCAGTTCCATTGAATAATAACTCGAATGTCCCGAGCAAAGATGAAGTCTTGAAGACTGTTGGATTCGGGGCATCGCAATATCTTGGAGAGTTGAGCAGTACCTTAATGGAAGGAGAAGTGCAATATATCCTTCCAAGCACCTGTGACGAGCTGATTGCAGAAAACAAGATTACTGGCATAGAAAGTGGAGAGGAGGTCGTATGTACAGAATCCACGGTTGGTGGAAATAGCATTTGTTTGGGAGATTCCGGTGGTCCCCTGTTAACCTTGGAAGGTGTACTAGTGGGAGTTACGTCTTGGACGGTACAATGTGAAGTTTCCCTCCCGAATGGCTTTTCTCGTGTGTCGACCATGTACGATTGGATCCATGAAAAAATTTGTGAAATTTCTGTGGATAAACCTAGTTCCTGTGCAACGACACCCTCGCCAAAGCCCACTGTTCCCATGGTGGTAATGAGATTACAATTTCGATACGATTTTTCCCCGGAACAAACAACGTTTGCTGTTCGGAATCTCGACACGAACGAAATTGAATATGCCGGTCCAACGTACGTAGTACCAGATCGAGCCATGCCAACCTATTGGAATTCAACATTCTACTTGGCAGAAGGGAGCTACGCCTTTGAAGTTTACGACAAGGGACACGATGGTCTTAGCGATACAGAGCAGAATGCCAAGTTGGGCCAATGGGAATTGTATGCCAGGTATCAAGATGGAACAAGGAGCTTTACGCTAGTGGCATCGGGAGGTCCTTCGTTTTCGGAAGAATCCATTACAGATTTTGAGATCAGAGCTCCACCCCCGACACAAGAGTCTACACCATCTCCTACCAGCTTTTTGACCTCCGACAACATATTTTATCCTTCTCCAATGGAACCCACAATAGGGCCAACACTTGGTCCTACTGGACTTTCAACAGGTAAGAAAGAAAAGCCAACTGTTTCCTCGATTACTGTCTATTTCTTGGTGGGTCGACTCATGCTCAGCATTAATTTCCATTTCAATCAGTGATGGCACTTCCACCAACATTGTCTCCTGAAACTTGGACGGCATTGTCATCTACTACGAGTAAAAGTTCTGGATTGGGTGACGATAATCAAGCAGTGATCATTGGAATGGCGACTGCAGGTGCATGTTTCATGATAGGTGTAACTCTGCTATGCATACGATGGGTTTGCATGAAGAAGCATCCAAAACAGAATTCTGAGTCAGATGCTGCTATCCCTACCAAACACACAACGAGGTTCTTTACAGTTCCATCGCATCAACAGGATTTCATCACGTCATCAACTACAGACTTTACCAAGAACCTATCGGAATCACCAACACCAGTGGAATCCGACGAAGATCCATAGGAAGAGACGGCCAAACTATAGATTGGGGTGTGTAGCAAAAGCCAATTCATATTTCTAGATTGAGGCTACATCGCATCATCATCAGCAACAACAGACTTGAGGAAAGGAGTATCTGAATCATGACCACAAGTGGAATGGTTGCTATTCACACGAGGATATATACGACGATGCAATTGATTTGAGCTGTAACAAAGCTAATTCTATTTCTCCCTTGAGGTCATGTTATATTTCTATTTGAAACTAGATTCGTCACCCAATTTGAGCTTGCCACCATCATAGATGCAATAATATCCAGTTGATGGGTCGGGGGTTCCTTCAAATCCAATCATTTTCTCAATTCCATCAGGAATTGTTGTGGCGGTGTCGTCCAAAATGGACTTGTCCACCACCTGCCATTCACCACTTGCCTCATCTAGAATACCCCACTCTAATGTCTTTTTGGGAGATACTTGCAACGGATGTAGTCGTTTGGCATGCTACAAAAAAGGAAAGAAAGAGCGGATGAGGGAGGCGACGCAAACAGAGGATGGATCCCAGCCACAGATTTCTATTGTTTTCGTCTTCGTCCATCCAACCAACACCTACCTCAGCAATAAGAGCCCGTTGTAGGGCAACCGAAACTTTCGTGTAGGCACCATCTTTACTGCGAACATAGCCAACTCCCAACCAATTCATGGATTCTGCATCGTCCTTGATCCGAATACCAACCGGAATTTTCGCTTCCGCCTTCAAATCCATGTAGCGATCCCATTGTTGCTTTGGCTTGAATTTGATTTGCTTAGCAGTACTAGAAGTAGCAGTACCTTTGGCAGCATCCTTTTTCGCCAATCCCTTGCCTCCTCCACCACCAAATCCACCAGCCATCATCAATGGGGAAATTCCGGAAGGTCGAGCAGGACGAATGGATTGGGCACGGTCATACGAGACTACGGGATGGAATCCCATTGCTGTCGGAAAAAAAGCAATAATCACAAAGGGTAATTGCCAGTACATCATTGCAAAGTGTCGTTCAGAAAAAGTGTGTCACTCGATTTCCATTTTGACAGTCGTAAAAAGATTGGATCGGGTTCCACGACGGCAACACTCGGCGATGTTCGAGCTTGTCCGATGAGGTGCAGGTTGTGGTCTAGATCGATGCCTCGTATGTACGGTCAGACGCCTGGGCCCTTAACGGCGAACCGGTACACATTTACTCGCAATTGACAATAAAATGACCACGGTAAATTCAAAAGCCGCCCAGTAGTACCAACGTTGTAGTTTATTTCGCGCGACATGGAGATATGCCGAAAAACCCTCACATCATATTTTTGCAACACACCGAATTGACAATGATATTGTAGTGAATACCCATCATGATTCGGCTACAAAATAGATCAGATAGGCAACTGCCCTTTGACCCTTCCAGCTTGAAACACATTTTCATGATCGTGTTCTTGTTGTCGTTGCTTTTATTCCACTTCCCTGGTCACCTCCCACAACCGTTGAGTATTCAAACGAAAACAAACATGATACCGAGATGGGAAAATGGCAAGATGAAGAGACGATATGGAGAGATTATGATACACTCAAAACTTCTGACAGTACCATACTCATTTTGAGTGCACGCATCGAGAGATCCAGACAACGCTCCACTATTGAGTCCGTCAACTTGATCCCGGGGAAACTCGGACAAATTTCACCTCATTATCCAGTCGTTTTGCTGAAAAGTCCTCATGGCACTCCTGGAAGTGATGTGTGTCCCTATCTTCCAAACAATGGCAATGTCGCTTTGAGTCCTCCCTCCCTCTCCGATGGAGGACTTCCGGGATATACAGGCTGGTATCGACAACATTCCCCAGTTTTGAATTGGTATCGACCAATCCATTTTGGTGGTCGTCCACGACAGTTGGTGGACGCATTTCCCAAGTACATGGTACCACAATCCAAAGATGGAAAACTTCAATATCAAGGCACGAGGAAAGGAGCTCCCATGCTACGTTACGAGCTTGTTGACCCAATTTCAATTCAATCACAAAGTGCCAAGATTCTTCCTTGGACAACTGTTGTGCTATGTCCATTCATTGAATGTCAAGGAAATGGAAAGGATATTCCCAGCATACACAGTCAATTTTATGCTCGAGCTTATGGTCCCTCCATCCTTGCAGGACGAGTGACCAAGATCCCCATACATTTTGTTCCAACCCTAGTACTAGAGAATGGTGTGAGGAACAACCAATCCAATCATCATGATTCAACCATGATTGCCTACGAAATTGCATTTAATTTTCGATATCCCGGAACCTACACGGTAGAAGTCGTCCTGGAACAAGGCGATGCATGGCCTCTTACCAACTATCCTCGATGGAATTCAAATTTGAGTGATCCAGATCCAGCCTACGAAGGTTGGATGCCACCCGGTTTTCCTGTACAAGTCGAAGTATTGCCTGCTATCCCCGATGAACGAAATCAAAAGGAACATGACGATACAACAGCTTGGATAGCGTTAGGGTCTAGCATCACTGGTCATCCTTCTCAACTACCGCGGTCATGGTGTACTATGGACCAGTTGGAGAAATCACATCCTGCAGATCAATGGATCGTTACTGGACGCATGACTTCGGATGGTGAAGGTGGTGGTTTCGCCCCAACTAGTCGTTCGCCTAGTCGACTGGGAACTTTTGAACAATACCAAATGGGATATTCGACTCTTGGTATATGTACCGATTATGTCAAGGAATCCTGTGCGATTTTGTCCACCAGCCATGTACTCTGGAATCCACCATCAGCCGCAGCAGTTCGAAGAGGCGAAGTGAGTAATGGAAACATTTTATCACAATGCATGCATCAAAGAAACGCTTCCAATCATGGTAATAACGCCACGAGACCACCAAAACTGAATATCGTTCTCATTGGGGATTCATTAGTACGCTTCAACGTGAGTCCATGGCAATATCCTTTAATTGGATTATTCGTGTTGTTGTCGTCCTATTGAATACCTCATTTCAACTTTTCCTTTTTTTCCCTCAGTGCAATCGACTCACTGAACTCTTGAAAATCGACATTGATCCTATTCGGGACGTATATATAACCTACGCCGCTGAGTTGCATTCGGGGGTACTATACAGCATTCCTACGATCAAACAAACACTCATGGAATTGGTTCCGCGCGACGAACATCGGGTTGTCATTTTTAATTTTGGTCTCCATGATATCAAAGATGCATGTGTTGACCATCCCATTGAAAGCATTACAACCGATGCAGTTCCTCGTCAAGCCGGGGACTGTATAGATATTTACCGAAAGGGCATGAAGGAATTCCTTGATTTCATTGATGAGTATCCAGCGGACCTCAAAATCTTTCGGTCAACCAATGCTGGCTGGATGCGATGGGGTCAATTTGGATTTACATGGATGGCGAAAAATGACGAACTCGCGGTATTTTCGCATCATTCCGCCCAAATCTTGAACCAAGTGGCCATCGACTTGATAACCGAACGAAGAAAACTTGGAACATCCTCTGTTCGGATACTCGACTACTATTGGCCGACCCTGGCCAGACCTGATAATACTGATGTGGATAGTCCAACCCGACAGAGCTCTGGAAGCCATCTCGTGCACCCTGGAATAGACACAATGCGCCTGCTGGTTCGATTGGAAGTCATGATGATAATGCGGCATTTTTGCAGCGAGTTCTTCGATGGGCTGGCAACGTAGACTTTCTATATGTTCCCTCTCAAGGAGGATCGATTGAAAAAGAAAGGGACGTTTTGATCGTAGCGCAATACATGAAACGGATCGAAGCGTTGCTTGAGGTCGACAAGTCTTGCAACCTTGTCACCCCAGTATGCGACGGGGTACTCATTTCTTGACAAACTCGGCATTGGATAGTTCACAAAGACACCCTGCAAATGTTTGGATATGGATGGCCAAACTGCTGATACTAGGGCGACTTCTTGTTCATGGAGTTTCTGGGCTTCTGCAGCAGTCGTCGAGTTGTCGTTTGGTATCATGAGATCCAGTCTAACATGATACAAGCTTTGTCGATGTGGAAAGGCAGTCCAGTTATGAGGGATGGACGCAATCGCTCCTCCCCATAAATCGATGGTTGGTGTGACGTGTCGAGCGTATTGGAATAGGACCGAAAAGCTCTTTTGGATTTCGCTCCAAACTTCGGGTAGGTTTTGCTGGGGATACAAGAAGCCATTCCAAGTTTGAGCAGCCCAGATACTACTCCAAGTTCCTGGTTGCTCCTTAGCACGAGATAAGGCTGACCAGGAATAGTAATAAAACCATAAATTTTCAACTGCCTCGGACGGTAATAATGGCTCAAGTTCCTCTTTTATATACTTCATGCCCACTGGATCTTCAGGGTTGCAATATCCCATCCAATACAACGTGATTTCGGTTGTACCATCGAAAATAGCCGAGTCTTGCAATGGTGAATGGTTGGCAATCAACTTTTGAATAACTGATGATGGTGAAATGGTATCATTGACTGAACGTTGAATTCCATGAACACGAACCGCCACATTTCGATCCAGTTTTTCCTCCATGTTGCCTACTTTCTCCAGAAATTGTACGGCATCATCAAGAGAAAGTCGAATTGAGGCGGTAAGTTTCATGTCATTGCTTGGGTAGACGCTGTACTCAAATTCGGTCACAACACCAAAGTTGGTCCCTCCTGAACCGAGCAAGGCCCAGAACAAGTCATCTCCTTGATAAACATCCCGAACAATTCCATTGGTCAAAACGACTCGCAATCGAAGGACATTATCCATTCCAAGACCGTGTTTTCGAGACAGCAAACCGTATCCACCGCCTAGAACAAATCCACTCAAGCTGATTCGAGCGGCATCCGCTACAATACTAGCATGACCCTTTTGGTCCAAAACTTGTTGCTGAAAGTCCTCCACCAACACACCTGGTTCAATAACGACAGTGGAATGGTTCGACCATGTCAAGGTCTTTAAATGGGCCAACGATAATACCACTCCGTTGGTAGAAAGAAAGGGAGAGTATCCTCCCGATCGAACGGCAAATTCTAATTGGTAGTCTCGAGCCAAACCCGCAAGAATGGGTACTGCCAAGGCCACATCCTGTTGCGTCTTGGCTTCAATCACTGCCATGGGAAGTAGAATGGCTCCTTGTCGCCAAACTTTGGCCGCCTCGATAAATTTTGGTTTGGTACTTTGCAATACAATATCACCCTCGAGTTGTTCATCCAACTTTTCCAAAGCATGTAATATGGCTTGTCGACTATCGTCATCATCATTATGATGATCATAATCATCGTCACTATTACGACCAACACTACCACCATTTTTGTTTTCAAGAACTTTGATAACCGTGACTGGATCCGTCCTGGAATTTGCTCGATCGCAAGCAAGGATGAATAGTACCAATAGCAAAAATGCTACACAGCAACGATGACACGATTGTCGTCGTTGTAAATTCCGTTGTTCGGCGTGAACCCATTCCATTTGCGGTAGATCCATATTTTCTTTGATCACATGATGGAGACTCTGATGATGCTGATAGGGATATTGATAACTTCCGGTGGTAGGCGAAGCATATCGATGACTGCTCCGCTCCGTGCTGGACTGAAAATGATAACGACGGGAGCCATCCGGAATGGTTACACCGGGCAAACAATTCTGCAAAATTTTGGGAGGATGATGATTGGTCGTCTTCATGGATTTGCGAGAGAGCGAGTGAGAGATCGTTTGGTAACGTTTAATGGAGATGGATAGTCGTTTCAATGAGAACAACCATTGAGAACAAGAACCAAACTACCCTCAAAAGAGGGAGTCTCACAAATGCGACTTGTCAATTGACGCACCGGGTAAATAAGACTCAATTCTTTCAACCAGTACGGAAGCTGCGTAATAAAACTACCGGTGTAACACGGCGCGCGTCATCTCTCGCGAGAGCTTCACTTTGTAACAGGGTACCGCAGGTACCACGAGCCACCCAGTAGAATATGCAAATGGATTATCAGTTGTAGTGTTGGAGTACTTCAACTTGCCAGGAAGAGAGAGAATACGATTGGGAATGGAGCGAGGTGGCATAATGTCAATCGCAAGTTGCGCTTTCTTAGTCTTGGCCACTACGAATATGCTGGACCCAGTCCAACTCATCATCTGAGTGAGTCAGCAACACGCCGAGGAGACAGAATAAGAAGAATTCTTCTAAATCAAACATGCCAAGAGCAAGCAACCTACACGGAATGCACCATGGCCCAAATGTAATGTGGCATTTTCTATTTTGGTTTCTTATTCATGCTTTGTGGTTGTACGTGAATACAAAAAATTTCTTCAGGCGGGTAGACTGTGGCTGAGTCCACCCCCCGGCCCCCGGGCAACCAAAGTACCCTATGATGTCTGAGCAGGACAAACACATCTCAGCAAAAAGACATACGCTGCTGATTTAGTACTTTGATCATCGTCATGGCAACATTTGGGAACATCCAAAACGGCAGCGTCGATAACTGGGTGCGTTAGGTGAATGTCAATCATGGCAAAAGGCTCACTGACTAGACAGTCCGCAGTGTACTGCTCACAGTCAGCGCCCTCCTTCGACTCGGAGCAACTGTAGTGGCCGTGGTGTGTGAAACCAGTAAACACACGCCCATTACCGACCTTCTTGTTGTTCTTGCACACCTCAAAAGTGACTTGCTTCCCATCACTCGACAATACTCGAACAGGAAAGTCGTCATCAGAGGCAAAATTGCCAAGAGGTTTTCGTTTGGGGAGCACAACTCCATTGACAGCAAAGAGCACTTCCTGGCGCGTTGGACATCCACCCTTCACATCGTGACTGAAGCTCTCATCCTCATCCTCACATTCTTCGGCATAATAGAAGTCCTCATCCTCACAAACTTCGGCATAGTAGAAGCCATCATCCTCATCCTCACAGACTTCGGCATAGTAATAGATGCCCCCATCGCCGCTGGCGCTAGTGTCCTCATCAGCGCTGGTGCTGGCGCTCGCGTCACCATTGCCATCAGCGCTGCTACTGGTGCTTGCGTCACCCTTGCCATCAGCGCTGCTACTGGTGCTTGCGTCACCCTTGCCATCAGCGCTGCTACTGGTGCTTGCGTCACCCTTGCCATCAGCGCTGCTACTGGTGCTTGCGTCACCCTTGCCATCAGCGCTGCTAC